>CAUYRT010102098.1:0-46465 GCA_963574885.1 Lepilemur ruficaudatus
TAATGGCCATTCTAATTAGAATAAGATGGTATCTCATTGTGGTTTTAGTTTGCATTTCTCTGATGATTGGTGATGTTGAACATCTCTCTGGATGTTTGTCAGCCATTTATAGATTTTATTTTGAAAAATTCCTGTAGGTGAGTAATGTCCCCTCTTTTATTCTTGCTTTTATTGAGTCTTCTCTATTTTTTTCTTGATCAGTCTACATTAAAGATTTGTCAATTTTTTTAATCTTTTAAAATAACCAACTTTTAGTCTTATTGATTTTTCTATTGTGTTTCTACTCTCTATTTCATATACTTCCATTCTAAAATGCATTATCTCCTCCCTCTGCTAGCCATAGGTATCGTTTGCTCTTCTTTTTCTGCATTTGAGGTTCTTTTTAAATGTAGGTATCTACAGATACAAATTTTCTCTGAGCACTGCTTTCACTGCATACTATAAGTTTTCTATTTTTATTTTAATTGATCCCAAAGTATTTTCTAATTTTCATTGTGATTTCTTCTTTGCCTTATTGGTTATTTAGGAATGTGTTGTTTAATTTGCACTTATTTGTGAATTTCTTTTGTTTTATTCTGTTATTGATTTTTAATTTCAACCCATTGTGGTCAGAGAACATACTTTGTTTGATTCCATTCTATTTATTTATTGAAACTTGTTTTATTACCTAACATATGGCCTTTTCTGGACAATATTCCATTCCATATCCATTTAAGAACAATATATATTCTGTTGTTGTTGGATGGAATGGTCTCTCTCTACATACATGTATCTGTTAACCTAGTTGGTTAATACCATTGTTCAAGTCTTCTATTACCTTGCTGATCTTTTCTCTAGCTCTTCTATCGATAACTGAAAGTGGGGTATTGAAGTTTCCAATTAATATTGATGAATTGTCTATTTCTCTCATCAATTTTGTCAAATGTGCTTCATATATTTGGGGCTTCTGATGTTAGATGCATACATGTTTTTAAATGCTGAATCTTCCTGATGGATTGACCACTATGTTATTATAAAATGTCTTTGTCTCTAATAAAAATTTTGTCTTAAAGTCTATTTTGTCCATATTAGTAGGTACTAATTACTAATTACAGCTACTCCTGCTCTCTTTTGGTTAGTGTTTGAATGTTATGTCTTTTTTCATCCTTTTATTTTCAACCCATTTGTGTCTTTGAATCTAAAGTGAGTCTCTGTAGACACTGTATTGCTGGATCACTTTTTATCCATTCTGCTAATGTCAGCCTTTTAATTGACGATTTTAATCCATTTACATTTGAGTTAATTACTGATAAGATAGATTTATATCTGCCATCTTGCTATTTGTTTCCTATGCTAAGTGATTTTTATTCTGTTCCTTCATTACTGCCTTCTTTTGTGCTAAATAGACATCTTCTAGTCTATCATTTTAATCCCTTGTAATTTCTTTTACTATTTTTAAGTTATTTTCTAAGTGGCTGCTCTGGAAATTACAATTAATGTCTAAACTTAAAACAATCTAGTTTGTATTAATACTGCTTTACTATCAATAATATACAAAAATTTTGCTATTATGTAGTTCTGTTCCCTTGCCCCCTTATGTTGTTATTGTCACAAATTACATCTTTATAGATTTCACGACCCTTGACATATATTAATAATTATTGTTTTATGTAGTGTTTTTAAAAATCAGATAGAAAAAATTGAGTTACAACCAAAAATACATTTATGCTGTCTTTTATTTACCTATGTAGTTACCTTTTCCAGTGATCTTTATTTCTTTATGTTGATTTAAATTATTATCTAATATCTTTTTATTTCATCCTAAAAAACTCCTTAGTATTTCTTATAGGGAAGGTCTTTTAGTAACAAATTTAGCTTTTTAAAATCTGTGAGTGTTCTGATTTCTCCTTCATTTTTGAAAGATAGCTTTGCCAAATATAGAATTCTGTCAATTTTTTTTCTATCAGCGTTTTGAATATGTCATCCTACTGCCTTCTGACCTCCATATTTTGATGAGAAATCAGTTGTTAATCTTACTGAAGATCCTTTATAGGTGATTAATTCTTTATGTCTTATTGGTTTCAAGATTCTTTGCCTTTGATTATCAAGAGTTTGATTGTGTTTGTCTAGATGTAAATCTGTTTGAGTTACCCTACTTGAAGTTTATTGAACTTCTTACATGTGTAGATTAATGTTTTTTGTCAAATTTTGTAAGTTTTGGCCGTTATTTCTTTAAATGTGCTTTCTGATCCTTCTCCTCTCCTTCTGAGACTATCATTATGTATGTATTGGTCTGCTTAATGGTGTCTCGCAGATTCCTAAGGAGCTGTTCGTTTTCTTCATTCTCTTTTCTTTGTCTTTCTCAGACTTAATAATCCCAATTAACCTATCTTTGAGTTCATTGGCTCTTTTTTTCTACCTGTTCAAATATGCTGTTGAGGCCCTCTAGTGAATTTTGTATTTCAATTATTACTGTATTCAATTCCAGAATTTCTCTTTCATTTCTTTTTAGAATTTCCTTTATTTATATTCTCTATTTGGTGACACATTGTTATCAGATTTTCTTTTAGTGTTTTAGGCATGATTTTCTTTAGGTCCTTTAACATATTTAAAATAGCTAATTTAAAGTCTTTTTCTAATAAGCCCAATGTCTGCAATTCCTCCATGATAGTTTTATTGAATGCTTTTTTCTCCCTGTGTGTTTATGAACCATACTGTCTTGTTTCTTTGCATGTCTTGTAATTTTTTGTTAAAAACTGGACATTTTTTAAAATATAATGTTGCAACTAAGGAAAGCATATTTGCCTCCCTCCCAAGAGTCTTTGTTTTTTCTGTTTTTATTTTTTGTTGGTGTATCTTATCCTCTAACTTTTCTGAAACAATTCTTTAAAGTCTGTATTCTTTGCATGTGTGGCCATTGAAGTCTCTACTCAAGTTAGCTTAGTGGTTAGCTAATGATTGGACACAATTTGCCTGACATGTCTGGAACCATTAAATACCCCATTATTTACTGAGGGGCTCTATGTATGTATGTATTGAGGCATGCCTTCATTCAGCCAGGAAGTTTTCAACTCTGTCTTAGCTTTGCTTTCTATTTACACAGAGCCTCAAGATCAACCAGTCGTGGGTATTTGAGGTCTTCTCAGGTATTTCCTGTGCATATACACAGCCCTACACATGCACCTGGCCTTCCACATTCCCAGGAGAATATTGGAGCTTGTAAAAGTCCCTATGAACCTCTAATTCCTCCGCCTTTCCTTTTGAGCTTTTTGGCCAATGTATTGTTTGTCCCAGCTGTTATTCATTGCCTCAGGCAGCTGTGTCCCTAAAACATTTGCCAAACCTCCTTGGGGAGAAGATTTTAGCACTGCTAAGTTTGAGTGAGATCAAATGAAGACATGCCTTTTGAGTAGAGTTTTCCGGGGAACCACCAGACAGTCAAATAGTGACAATTCTTTAGGAATGAAGTCCTTTCTTCTCCCTCCAGCACCAAAAATGTAGGGTGTTATTTTTAAGGTAACCACTGAGCTAGGAAGGAAGAGGGGACTAGGGTAAATGAAAACATCAACTCTGAAGCTTACTGTTTTACCAAGATTCAGCTGTTTTCCTTCTTTCTTCTTTCTTCTTCTTCCTCCGCCTCCTCCTCCTCCTTCTTCCTCTCTCTATTTTCTTTCTCTTTCTTTCTTTCCTTCCTTCCTTCCTTCCTTTCTCTCTCCCTCTCTCCCTCCCTCTCTCTCTCTTTCTTTATTTTTCTTTCTTTCTTTCTTTATCTTTTGTGTAAATGTCCCAAAGGTTGCTGTAAGTCAGAGTTCTGTAAAAAGTTGATTCTGACTATTGTTTTTCCAGTTTTTTCATTGTTTTGATGGAGGGGAAAATTTTTCAAAGTCCTTATTCTGCTATTTTCACTGACTCATCTTGAAATTTTCAATTATCATGAAAATATTCAAATGTGGACCAAATCATTTCCCTCCAAATTCCAGGTAATAAGAAATTCTAGTCTGAGACAGCATTTTTTTTTTTTTGAACCAAGTGTCACTCTGTTGCGGTGGCTAGAGTACAGTGGCATCAGCCTAGCTCACAGCACCCTCAAACTCCTGGGCTCAAGCAATCCTCCTGCCTCAGCTTCCTGAATAGCTGGGACTACAGGCACAAACCACCATACCTGGCTGATTTTTCTTCCTTTTTTTTTCTGTAGAGATGGGGATCTCGCTCTTGCTCAGGCTGGTCTTGAACTCCTGACCTCAAGCAATCCTCCTGTCTCAGTGAGATAGCATTTTGAAAGTATATTCTCCAGAATGCTAGCTTCATGAATATTAATTGAAAGTCTCATAATCAAGTAAGTTATATAACATTGGGTTGAATAATATTTAATGGACTTGTTTATTGCAGGATTTCTCAGTGATTCTGATATATAGGTCAGCTGCTATAACCCTCTGTGTGGAAGGTAATGTGCAATATTTCTTAAATTTACTTAACCATGAAACTAGTTTTTTCTTCAGGGTGCTTGCTGGGACTGGTGGTTCCAAAGATTGAAATTGAAACACATGATCATGAGATGTCAGTCCTGTCCTCCAAGATCCTATAGTGTAGACTTGTGCTGTCTAATACCATAGTTTTTAACCAACACTTGAAATGTGGTTGGTCTGAATTGAGATCTGCTATAAGTATAAAATACATATTGAATTTTGAAGATGTTGTATTAAAAAAAGAATGTAGTAAATAAAATATATTATTAAAATTAGTTTCACTTGTTTCCTTTTGCTTTTTTAATGAAGCTATTAGAAAATTTTAAATTACACATGTGGATTGATTTGTATTTCCATTGGAAAGCACAGGTCCAGACCTTTCCTGGGACTATCTTGCCATTACCTAAAACCAATTCTAAACACTGTATCTTAGTTACCAACTCTGGGAAGTTACAGATTTATGTTTCCTTAGCTTTTAAAAGTCGTGTTTCTGCAGTATAAAAGAGAGATGAAAAAATCTCTCTAATCAAATCATTAGATTTGTTTAATATTAAGTTTTCTTAAAAGTAAATCCTGATAATCATCCTGTGTAACTAAATAACAATGAGGGCATTTAAAAGGGAGAGCCTAGTGTATAACTCCTGCTCTGGGATTGGCACTTCTAATTATTAAATAGGACAATTATACCTAATTATACTTTGCTGTTTTGACAAGGAATCTGGCTAATTGACTTTACTTACAGGAATGACATGAACCCTGGTAGTGACACTTATGATTACTTGTTTGTAGTTTTTACTCACTCAAAAATAGTTAAGGTAGCCCCATGCCCAAGCATAACTGGGAATCTCCCTCAGATTGCTAAATGCAGGGTTTTTGGAAATGACTGCAGTAGCCTCCATTGCAAGAGTGGCCTGTTGGTTCCCATATCCTAGGGAAGGGCGATTAGACCCCTTACAATTTTGGAATGTAAAAGGAAGTGATAACTATGGAGGAAGGAAATATGGCAATTCTGGAACCCCGAGTTGACAGGTATCAGAACCAATTATCATCAGTTAACCAACACCCTAGAGAAGTTAGCTGTATAAGAGAATTAAAGAAACTAAACACTAAAAGTTGTAATTTTGAGACCTCAGTCTTGGGGCACAGTGCTTGGAACTGAGTTATTGAGATGATTCTCAATGGACCAGTTGGCTTGAGTGGAGGTCTGGATCCATAAGCATCGCTGCAGCAGGAGACCCTGGAATCTGTTGAGCCATAAACACATCACCCCTGTGGCAGCAGAAGGCAAAGGCAGTGGTGGGCTGATGAGACTCCAGTCCCTTCACTTGGGTGAAGCTGGATGGACCCTCTCCCCTCTTTAGATTAGGTAAGCCCCCAGCTGCTAGGATAATTTAGTGATGAGGCAGACCAAAGAGGAAGCAACTGAATTTCCTATAAACAAGGCAGGAATTGTTTAAACATGCAATTAATTATAAAAGTAAAGAAATATGACTATATTTTAATTCCAAGTTTGTGGAGAAGTTCATGCCAGACTATATAAAATATACAATTTGTATATATTTATCTTGCCAAATAACTCTCCCCTCAGTTGATTGAATAAATTTCCTCTGTTCATACTTCCATTGAACATTATTTTCTCTGTTTAAGAATCTATAAAGGTTCCTTTGGCCTATCGTATCATAGTCTGTATTACAGACTCACCGGGTACCCATCAAATGATAAACTGAAATGGATAATTAATTCATGATTCATTTTCTAAAGCAACTGGATTTTTAAAAAGGATAATCTGCAAATTTGCAACCTTCTTTTGCTTATCCCTGTAGAGCGCAGGTCCAGATACTGGGGCTGTGTTGGCTCCTTGCCAATACATGGATTTCTGCGTCGGTAACCTGCCGGCAACCACTCACATCGAGATACCTGTAGAGTGTCAGTAAAAAGGACTTAGCAGAGGATTTTCACAGATTGGCACGCTCAGTTTTCCTTCTTCTAGCTAGTAGGTCAAGAGTGGGTGCTGTTATGTGGAGAAACATTTGCTCCATATTTCACTGACTAGTTGACAGGACACTTCAGTGGAGTTTGCTGTTGGAAAGCACCGGCACACCAGGGCAATTCCAATTACATTGAGCATCATCCGAGTCTCCCTTTCCTAAGCAGAGGAAGCTGTGTTCTACCCTCCCCACACACGCTTGTTAAACACCATGAGCTCGAAGTATCTAGATAGGTTTGGCCTTCCCTAAATTTTCACAGAATTTTCGGATCATAAGAGAGTTGTAAAAAAGGCATAAAAGATAATATGAACAAGATTTCCATGAGCAGAGTTCAAATAAAGCTGAAATGTTTTTGCTGCTTTCATTTAAGTACCTTTTATCAAAATCAAGAAAAAGGATGAGAATTTTCCAAATGAAAAACTGAGAAATCATTGTTAATGTTTACAGGAAAAAATTGTTTCGGCTTTTATATCTGCCTGGTGTGGACGGGAGCCGTGGGTGGGAACCTGTAACAACGGGGGTAATTTCTTGCCTTTTGTTTCCTTTTCCTTCCTCTAAAGGAAAGAGGACATTGTGGGGGAATGAAGAGTTTCCTAGATAAGTTCAGGTGCTGGATTCAAAAGTGCTCTGCAACACATCCACCACATTCTCCACCTTCCCTTCCAGAATATTAGAATGCGAACTTCTATAGCACCAGAGCACCCCTGCCTTCATGGGGTTGCAAAAAATGATTTTTTGACCTGGACTATATTTTTCAACTCCTAGAACCTTAGTCACTGTCCCTATAAATTGGGGATAATGCTGCTTTTCACACAGGGAACATGAGAAGTGAATGAAATAAGGTGTACAGTTTCTGGAGCATGGAAGAGCTCAATAAATTATAGCTATTGTGTTTACCTCTTATTTGCTTGATAGTTTTATTGATTACTATAAATATTAGTTCCAAAAGTGGCAAAAGATCCAGTTAATGGGGTGACTCTTAGATTTGTTACCTACTAAATAGCAATGTTTCCTTCGCGAATTATATTTGCTCCTCCAGTTTCAGATACTTCTTCTTTTGAGCAGTCATAATCCAATGTGCAAACTCTTTCTACTACACAGGTACTATGGAATCCTTCTCCCCTTTAAATGCATATTTCAGATCATTACTTCACAGTGAGGTGTGAGAGCCACAGAAGCGTTATTTGACTTATGATCTGGCAATGTAGAAATAGGGAGACCACTGCAAAAGTCAGTCTGCATCCAGAAAGTCTCACCATTTTGAGGCCAGCAACATTAAGTGTAGTTATTTCTCATAAACTCTCCAGGCTCCTGACCAGACAGACCTCAGAAACCGTGAAGACTCTCCTGATGTTCAGGGCCTGCGGGTGTGGACACTACAGGGCCAGGGAGCCTACACTCCTGGCAGTAAGAGCAAGGCAGCCAAAGACTTCTGTTTTGTGGAGATTGATAAAGAAAAAAAAATCTGTGAAATATCATATTGTGGACCCTGACCCACTACACCTGAGATTACTAAAGTTACTTGAGTGACATTTTTACTTTTTCATAGTAGAAAGTCTGCATTATAACGTCACATTTGAGAAGTGAATATGTAATGCTGATAACATGAAATGAGCTGGTAAGTTAATCAATAAAGGGATAAAATTCTCTAAGTGTCATATCTATCCTCAGCAAGTACAAGCCGTGTTGGTTCTTGTTCTCTACAATAGTTATGTTCTTTTTGTTTAGCCTTCTTCAGCAGAAGATTGTTGTGTTCCATACAACTCTTGCAAACACTGGGTTGGCGAATACTGAACCATTGTTCTCAGAGGAAATAAGTTCCTGTAAGCCTTTGATCACACTTTTGTTAATCAATCAATACATAACCTTATTTTATGTGTATTTCTGTCTAAAGATACCCTCTTTAAGATACATTGTTGATTCGTTGACCTTGACCTCATGGCCAACCACACTATAGCTCGTGCCTGAACAAAGCTTCTCTAACACACATATCTTCTCCGTAAGACACACACAACTTTCTTGCATTTAGCACTTAGCACTTCCATACTATGTTTGGGGGCCATTTTAAACAGTAAAATCAACAAAACTAAAAATAAAAAGCACAAAAATATGGGGAAGATGTGGCATGAAAGCAACGGGAACACTTCTTTACAGCATAAGGGCAGAAACACAAAGGCAAAGCCTGGCCTTGCGGGACCACAGCTGCGAACATACACTTTGGGTGACTCAAATTTACCACTTCTCTGCACGTGTCCACAAATGGCCACAAAAGAACCTTAACTATGGATTTTGGGGTTACAAATAAACTTTACAGAGTGGTAAAATTTGCAAGTACAGAACTCATGAATAATGAGAATTGACTATATCAATACACTACAATAAAAAATTGGCATGTATGAGTAGAGGCAACTTTCAATGCAAGCAGCACTGCCTTAGTTTGCTCTAGTGACACCTAAATTACAGCACAGCCATGCTCAGTGGCGCGGGAGGTTTATGAAAATGTTTTCACATTTCTTCCAAATTAATAGTATACATTATAAGATTATGTAACTGCCTCCTCTCTCCCAAGTTACTTACTGGAAATATAAAACCTGCCTGGTCGTTTGAAAGCATTAAGGTTTTCTAGGATTAGTGGATCTCTACTGGAAGAAGGTGCTATTGGTGTGTTTACCACACATATTTGTCTGATTTGCGTTACTACTTAAACCTGTGTTTTGGGAGCTTCCTCCTAGAAAACTTCAGGTCATAGTAAGAGCACAGGGAAGATAGTTAGGTATTAAAAATGTGTTGTCTACTTGGCATAAGTTACAAACTCATGAATTGGCTCTGAATAAATCAGGAAACTCCAACTAGCCTCTTTTTGTATAACTTTCAAGAATATGACTACCTACAGCAGCAGCTTTTCAAATGTGATTCCTAAATCAGCAGCAACTTGCTAGAAATGCAAATGCGTGGGGCCCATGAATCAGAGGCATTGTATCAGAACCTCTGAGGGGCCCTGCAATCTGTGGGTCAGCAAGCCCTCTGCATTATTCTCATGCCTCTCAAGTTTGAGAACAGCTGACCTAAGGCATCTTCCTAATGGTGTCCAGGTCACTTTAGTGGTCAGCAAAGGCACATGGGGCCTGAGGCCATGATTACATTTTTAGATGAATGAGTTTGATTCTGAAAAATGGAGCTTTAATAGTATATTTCCCAGAACCAGTACAAATACCAAAATATCTCATTAAAACTGATAAACTTTTGGGATATTATTCCAAAACAATTCATATTAAAATCAATGAGTTATTATGGAGTGTTTGAACACATGACCTGTTAATTTATTGTCACATCCAAGCAGATAGGTTAATCTGAGTGTAAAAGTTTTTTAGAAAGACAGGTGGAGAGTGAGTATTTGGGCGTGGGGTGTGTTTATCTTGTGGGTGTGTATGTGTAAACAAAAGTCAGAAAGAAAAATCTAGCACACTACAGTATGTCAGAATTATAATGAAATATGACATAATGTCCATTGGACAAAATAGACATATCTCCATTACAAGAACTTTTTTATAAGGAAATAATTAATTTCCCAGTTATTTAAATAAGTATTTATTATATTGATTGTGCTATAGCCAAGTAACTCATGTAGTCCACTAGAACTTGTTATTGTGAGATATGATCTATATTGAATAGAAATCAGATTTTACTGAAAACTATCAGCATATAAATGAAATGTGCACATTAGTGTCAAGAGGCCTGTGTTTTAGCCTTTGCCTTTTTGAAGTCTGTGTTCTTCAGACCAGCTCCTTTCTCTTTCTGAAGCTCAGTTTCCTCATCTGTAACATGAGAATATTGGATGTAGAGAGCTCTAAGATCTCTTCTAGGTCTAAAATTCCACCTGCGCTGGAAATGTAAGAGTTAGCTTGAGAACTGGAGTCTCAGAGAAGAGGAAACACTTGAGGTAACACCAGGTACTGAAAGCTTCATTTATAGTGCTTTGCTGTTGACTGTTGCAAGGCTGGATGGAATATGCAGGCCCTGCAGGAATGGTGGCCTGTGAGAAGAAATGTCGTGGAGGCATCAACATCAGGGTGCGAGGGAATGTTGCCTTCCTGTAGTCCCAGGGGAGTGCCAATATTGGAGTTGACATTCATACCTAAGGAAAAACATAACTCCCCCCGAATTCAGCCCACCTCGGGAAGTCATCAAGACAACTGAATGATCACCATTCAGTTACTAGGTCTGCCCACTGCCATTCAATAATGATGTCTTCCAGGTGTTGTTGACCTCATTGCCTGTTCCTTATTGCCGTCTTTACACAGCCTTTGATCTCCAACCTGATTAATTAACCTTGGACACTCACCTGCATCCAACTGAGCTTGTTAGATCTTCCAGCAGCAAGCCCTCGAATACTAGGTCCCAAAGATTTTACTCATTCCATACCTTCTTGTATTAAAATGTAGATTTTATTATCCAGGTATAGTAACATCTGGAAAAGACGGTTTCTTATACTCATAGTTCCCAAGAGGAGGAGGCATGCTACAGCATGCTGGGCCATAGGGGAAGCACTGGGCAGTCAGAGAGAGCGAGGGGAAAATGGGGGTAAGGGCCTTTAGCATGGTTTCCTCCAGAAGGGAGAAACAAGTGAGGCAAGGTAAGCAGGTTTGGGATTGCCTAGTTTGAGTAATTTCAGCAGGCTCTAGGGCACATGGGTCATTGCCGGGTTTCTGGTGATTAGGGCAGGTGGACAGGGGCCTGGAACTGAGAGAGCTAGTAGATAAGGGAGGTAGTGTGGGCATAGGCTTTGGACTGGCCGGTTTGCACATGAAAAGCACACTCACTGAGAGTCCTGTATTACAGTCTTCAAGAACTGGCTAGCACTGAGAGGGACAGTCTCTCCAGTGATTAGTGATCTCTGCTAGGGGAAGGTGCTACTGGTGTATTTTTCAAACATATTTTTCTGACCCAGGTTACCACTTGCACATGTGTTTTGGGAGTTTCCTCCTAGAAAATTTCAGGTCACAGTAAGAGCACAGGAAAGATAGTTAAGTAATATGTTGTCTACTTGGCATAAGTTGCAAGCTCATGAGCTGGCTCTGAAGAAATCAGAAGTCAGCAAGGCCCCAGATGTCAAAACATCAAAATAAAAAGTCATGCTTAATACACATCTCTATTGGCCACTTCCTTGTGGCCACCCTCACCCTCCTTTAGTTGGTCCCTGGGTATCATAAAATCAAAAAAAGGGAGCCTCTGCTCAGAGCAGTTGAAGTCAAATAGCCAAGGCAGCAGCCTATTACTTGATATGGTCATATACCCTGCAGAGTATAAAACTGAGTTACATGTTTGTAGGAGACTCAGGTTTGAAATCCATTGTCACTAATCAGTAATCCCTGAGAACGTCATTTAGACACTTGGAACCTCAGGTTTTTTTCTCTTTTCTTAATCTGCTCTATAGTGATGATAATATATACAAATGTTTGTGATAACCTAATAAAGAGATAAGGTACTTTAAGACTATAAAGGAGTATGTCAGAGTTAATATCTATAGTTATTTTAACAGCATAAAAACAGATTGACAGGTGACTACTGATGTTTTTATGGGTGAAATAATATATCTGGGATTCTCTTTAAATGAGTGCGGCAAACAAACAAAAATTCAAGAGGATTAATGATACAAGAATACAAAATATTGGTAATTACTGAAACTGGATGATGGGTGCATGGGAAATTCATTACACAATTCTCCTTTTGTGTATTCATGAATATTTGCATAATAAAAACTTTAAAATGCAGGTTGAAAGACATAGAAGAAAGTGCCAGACATTAGCAATCACTGGAGAATTGCTATTATATAAAAACCCATACTCTATTGCACAATATTTACTTTTAAGGTCATAATTCAAAAGCCCATCCTCTTTCATTAGACTCCTGGATTGCTAAGGTGACTTGATCTTTTCAATGGTTCCAAATATCTCCAGGCTAATATTGACTTAGGTTAATCAAATTCTTGTTACAATACAGTTGTGTTAAGCAATGGGATTCCTAATGGTAAAACTATAATCAACATGTTATGACTACTTTATGATGAGAAGTCCTATCCAATTAGGGAATTTCCCCAATCAAAGGCCCTTCACTCTCAAGAGAACTTCACTGAATAGCTATGGAGGTTGCTTAATTAGCGAGGTTAAAACATCTTTCAGAAACAAGGTCAAGATGACATTTCTATCTGTGTCAAGCTGATGAAAGAATCCTTCAAACATAGCACTCAGAAATCTTGGTGTGAAAATTCCTGTAAGATCTGTATGCAGAAGGGAAAGGAAAATATATTGATCCTGGTATCAGTGGATTTTTCTTTAGACGCGTACTAACTATTGGCTTTACACAGAACTTCCTTAAACTTTTCATAAAATGAACAACTTTTTGCTTGAGAAAACTCTTTTCCCAAATACATTATTGTTTGAAGAAATAAGAATCCTTTAAAAAAAATCTATGAACAATAACTATAAGCCAATCAACAGAAAAAATTTAAAAAGAAGCAATTAAGAGTCATCTGTTCCTGGTGTCTGTAAAGAAACTGAAAGAAATTACAAGAAACAATGAGTTGGTCTGTGCAATAAAAAGATACGGACAATGTTAGAGACCCTTTAATCGAAATGCTGTATGTAACCACAGAGCACTTGATATCCAATGTCCCTTCTATAGAAAAGGACAGGAGATTAATCCACACAAATATACTTGATGGCATCAATTCATTCAAACTACAATGAATTATTTCCTTTTTCTTCCCATAAAAAGAAAATATCAGTGACAAATCCTGAAAAAGTTTTTGCTTCATCTGACCAAACCATTCTGCATTTCCCAAATGATTAAATTCTTGGTAGACTGCAACAACTTTCAAACCCTTCATTTAACTTTGTGTACTTTAATATACCCTACAATGAAATTAAAATGTTGTCAGTTCTCTAACAACATTAAACAACATTTAACTGCTCAAATAACATAAGGATATCCAGAAAGTGTAAAATATAACAGGTCCCATTATTAAACACATGGCCACTACCAAGTTTAGTTTGCCTTAAACAAAGAACATTTTTGCATCCTTTCCACACTTTCAAATTTCACTTTGTTGCCAAGAATAAACAAATAGTTCAGCCAAGAAGAAGAAATGAAAGCTTCACATTTATTGTCTATACGGTTCAAGGTAAATAAGTATCCATAACTTTCATTGTTAACAGGGAGGAAAATGGAGTTCAGGAGTTGATGTATCCTACTCAAGCTTGGGCATCTGTAAGAGACTAAATTTCAACACCTTGTGCTCTTTCCACCTCCTTTTGCTACCTCCAAAGCCAAACTGAAACTTAAATTACCAGCCAAATGTTTGGAGTATCTACCACTTCCCTGCTACCTTGAAAAGAGTCACAGAGTCATATGAGATACTGAGCAGCGCTATGTTAAAAGTGAAAAATCAAAGAATAGGAGCAACCATCATCAAGTCTAGAGAACAGCATGAAGACTCACCTACTAAAGTTAGTTTCAACTTCACCCATTTGGGGCCATTAAGAATTGACAGAGAATATACCTTGCTTCTCACTTCCTAAGTTTATTTGTCAAATCTAAATTTCCCTCAGTGTGCTTTTGTTTCCACTTGACAAACCAATTAGTTTAACAGAAATGATTAATCCAAAATAAAATTCTTTTTCTTAGCCTGAATTTTTTCAGAAATGCAAATAAACCATAAGGTAAAAGCTTTTTGTTTATAAAAGGAAAATGCATAGTCTAATATGGGATCATATGCTTGAAAGTACATTGTAAACTGTTCTAAAGCCTGTAAACACTATGAAAATGTGTGACTGCGTTATTATAGATCCCAGACAACTTATGCCAAATGGGTATCAGTCTAGGATATAAAAGCTTAAGATAATCATAGCCAGAAATTTTGGTTATAAGACTCAATAACAATAAGGGTTTTTACCCTATCCCATGACTTTGCTGCAGGATTGCAGCTTAGAATACCACCCAAAGCCAAGTGGCTGCAAAAACTGTAGCTGTTGGGACCAAGATCATCTAAGTCCAGAGAAGTCCTCTGAACATGAGGGAGAGTGCCCACTCTCTTCAAAGAAGTTAACTGCAAACTACCTACCATGCATGTTCATCAGGAACACCCCAAGTGTAAGTCTCTGGCCATCCATCCTCTTCTCCACCCTCATCCCCCCTGCTTGGTACTTCTTGGCCCAGAACCCAGACTACCCCCCTCTCCCACCCACCAAAACCCTTGATCTGAGCTCTCTGGAAATACTGTTTCATAAACTGTCTTCTATGAACTTATCTGTTTCTTTGCTTAATCCCTTCACCTTGTTTTAAGAGAGACCCCAGTGCAAATACTTTCCCACATTCCTCATAAGTAGAGACTGTTCATACTGTCAATGTAGCTCAAAATCAAGACATGGAGTTTTTGTCCTCTGTACTTCCCACCATCACCTGCCAACAATTATCATCTCCTCCTATGTCATGGATGATGGCCTCTCCCTTTCCTCCTAACGGTCTTTTACCACCCTTCCAGTGACTCATCACTTCCCTTGTCCCGCAATCACCACCATTTATAGGAGGCTTTGGCACATGATCACAGTCTTCCTCTCCACCCCAAGTCCTGCCAATATCCTGGGTCACTTCAATAGCCAAGTGGATGACCCATCTGACACCCTGACCTTGGGTTCTTGACCTCCTCATCACTTACGACCTTCTCCTTTGCGCCCATCAGCCACCCACTCCACAAGATGGCTTTGCACTTTGTCATAGCCTGAAATTAATCACTGTGACATCTTTCATTTAGACCCTGACTCTTTCCCTTCTTGCTTATTAAGTATTTCATTAACTACTCCCATTGTGACCATTCTTCCAGCTCAACAAGTCCTCTAAATAACTGTCTTCTTTACTGCCACTCCTACCATCAGCCTTCTTAGTTCTTCATTTTCATTCTCTTCTTGCTTAAATTCCACGATCCTCCTTTTCAGTGATAATCTGGCCAGTGCCCCAGTGTCCTGTCACACATTAGGCATAATCACAATCGACATAAATGCTATCCATTCTCTGCCCTTGTACTGGAGCTAGTCACACAATATACTTACATTTTAAACAAATGATCAGCAACCTGCTACATTTGTCTGGTCAACATACTGTACTCTCTAGAATGGCTATTTCAAATCTCTGTCACTCTCCTCTAGATGGATCCTTACCGCGACAATTTCCCCTTTCCTCACTGCCAGTGACCTCACCTCCTACTTAATGAAGAATGTCGAAACCCTCGACATCCACCACCACACGCTTCCACAGATCGTTTCATCTTTCTCCACTCTTACATTGGTTGAACACTCTCTTCCTTTCAAACGCCAAATCCTAATCTTCGGATCCCATCAATTCCAGCCTTTTCCAAAACCACACGCTATCATTTATATTTTTTCCATCTTGTATATCTAATCATTCCACCTCAAATGGATCCATACCACTGGAATTTGAACATGTTCAAATCTCATCAATGAGAAACCGAAACCTATTTTGACTTCACATTCCCATCCAGTCATCACCGTATCTTTTTCCTGCCTTTCTGGACAAGATCTCTATTTTCTATCTCCAACTTTTTTTTAATTTCTCATTCATTCATCAGTTCATAAAATCTAGTTTTTGACTGTGTCACTCCACTAAAATAACTGTCATGAAGGTCATTAATTATGGATAGCAGTTAAATCCAACAGATATATTTAAATCATTATTTTATATATGTTCAGTAGCACCAGACACTGTTAATCACTGTTTATTTCTTAAACCATTCTCTTCTTTTTATTTCTTTCACACACACACACACACACACACACACACACACACAAACCCCTTTGGTTTTCCTCCTATCTCTTTGGTATTTCTTCTGTCTCTTTTGCAGACTCGGCTTCTTCCATCTGACCACTGAGTACTGGAGTTCCTCGGTGCCAAGCCCGTGATCCTCTTCTCCCCCACCACAGTCTCTCTCTAGTTGTCAACCGTGGTCATGGCTTCTCAGATTTACCTCTCCAGACAGATCCTGCTCTGACTGAGATCCAGAACCTTATATCCAAATAACTATTTAATAGTCAACATCTTGACGCATATATCCCCAAACACTTCAAACTCAGTATAGATAAAAACACACTCAAATCTTTCCAAATAACATTCCCTTCCATATTTGTCACTGGATGCTACACAATGTGTCTAGTTGTATCAGGCAGACTCCAGGAATCATCCTTGGTATCTTCTCTTTCTCATGTTCTGTTCTGGTTTCTCAGAAGCTTCCATACATTTTAATTTATAAACATCTTAATCCTCTCTGAGTTTTCACTGCCACTGCTCTTGGATACTAGCATCTCTGGTCTAAACAACATCAATAACAATTATTAGACAAGAGCTCTCCTGCTCAAAGCATGTTCCACATGGGAGCAACATCAGCACTATATGGAAATTTGACAGAGGTACAGATTCTCAGGCCATACCCCAGACCAACTGAATCATAATCTGCATTTTAACGAGGGCTCTAGGTGATGTACTTGCACATAAAAGTCTGAAAAGCACTACACTTAAATATATTAGAAACTTCCCCCACAATTCTATGGGCCAATGGTAGTATAAAGGCAAATTATACTCCTTAATAATATCTTTAAACTCTTAAATTCTCTAATGACAAAGAGCACTCAAAGTTTGTGTTTCAATTTGTTGACGCTATCTGTAACTAAGGGTTCTTGAATTGCAATGTATGTGTTTGTGGTTTAACTCCTAAGTGGTGGGAGGGTGGAGATATAAATATTTCTGCATCTTCTAATGGTCTCTAGTATAGCACTACAAACACTAGAAGGACCAACAAACTCTTGTTATTTAAGCAAGTCTGGTCTTCAGAAACAACAATATATGTGAGCCAGGAAGTCTGTATTAAAAGTCTGTGTAAAAAAATACTGATGAATCTGAAAACCATTGTGTTAAGTAAAAGAAGCCAGACAAAAAATACACACTGCTCTATAATCCCATTTACATGAAGTTCAAGAAAAGGTAAAATTAAGCTATGATGATAGAAGAGAGAAAAATGGTTACTTTCAAGGAGAGGGGGAAGATTATGACTGGAGAAAGACATGAGGGAACTTTCTAGGGTGATGAAAATGTTCTATATCTTGGTCTGGGTGGTGGTTACGTGGGAATACGCATATGTAAAACTTCATCAAGTTCTTGAAGTTGCACATTCAAGATGTGTTCATTTTACCCCATATGAATTATAGCTCAATTCGAAGGAGATGACAGAGTTAAATTATGTCAAATAAGTTAAATTTTGTCAAATATGATTTATATAAAAGAGAAAACTTGGATGTGATTATTTTAGCACAGTATTTTATAAGTTTGGTGTTACGAAATCATAGTCTAAGCCAGAAGTCAGAGAACTATGGCCCCCAGGGTAACCCTGTTTTTGTAAATAAAGTTTTATTAGAACTCAGCCACACCCATTTATTTACAGAGACTATATATTCTTCAAAGCCTAAAATATTTACTATCTGGCTCTTTTCAGCAAAAGTTCACCTGCCCCTGACCTAAGCCAATGGTTCATAACTTTGTGGGAGGAGGGGCTCATGGATCTCTTGGAGAATCTAATGAAGGCTAGAGACTATCTTCTCAAGAAAACACACAGCTTCTTAAATACAAAATGATACTTACAATTTTAGGACTTTCATGTACTCTCCGAAGCACAGTCATCAACCCCAACTTAAGACCTTCCACCCAAGGCTTTGATCACAAATTACTAAACTTCTCTACTGAGAACAGTCCACAGGCTGGCTCTCTTTTCTTTGCACTGCCTCTGACTGAACTTCCATTTCACATCCTTGTTTGTTCCAGGGAACTACTCATTGTCATAGCCAAAAACAGAATCACCCAGATCACAATATCTCATTCTGTATCCGTCAATTCATTTTGTTCTCCCTCAAGGGAACAATCTATACATTAATACAACCTAACTTTGAGAAGCCTTTCTGAAAATGTATGCTGTTTGGTACCAAGATAGACCAAGAATGCCAGAAGTGATGAACTGGCAATCTCTAGCATCACTACTAGAGAGAGCACAAGGCAATATTTACAGTGTCACATTCACATATGAAGAATATTGGCACATCTAGTTCAATTTCACAGACTCAAGTAAAAACATGTGTCGACCAACCAATGGAGTATGTGCGGCTATTGTGAGTTCTTTCACGGCAGAGCTATGTCTATGCATCTATTAAGCCCCTGTGGTGCCTCACACATTGTAGGAACCTAATAAGTAACAAAGAAATGGATGAATTAAACCAATTTATAAAAACAAAAGTCATTATTTTATAAATGGTTTAGACTTCCTGGGAGTTTGATTTATTTTCCTTTCCAGAAAAAGACAATTATGAGTAAGAACACTCCCTGCGTTTCTGTAATTTTGATTTCATATTAATGTGCTCACAAAACATACATCAAAGGTCTACTTGGTGGGAGGTCTGCCAACTTATTAGTGCCATTTATTGTCCTGAAAGAAAGCACTTTTAGCAGTTGTTTAATGAGGACACGGCATGTTTTGACCAATTCCTAAACAATAAAAAAGCCATCTTCACACAAAATAAGAAACTCCAGTCAGCATGATCTCTGATTTAATGTTAATTCTGCAATTCTTCATTACTGCCTTCCTAGCTGCTGTATGAACAGTGGGTGGCAAGCTGATTAATGCTGGGATATTAAATTGCTGAAAATTGGAGGAATGTGCCCCATGCTGACAATTTGTTAATCAAAAATTGTCATTTCTACCACTGTGCAAGCTTTAGCTCATTTTTTAAAAGCCATGTACATTTCTTCCCAGATGTGATGCTATAAATTCTCCCCTCAATGAGATTGAATGCTTTTTAACCCAAGAGTAAAAAGGTTTTATGGGTTCATCAAGAGGCTAAATCTCTCTGATTCCAATGAATCAACTTCCAAAGTGGTGAACATATTTCAGTCCATATTTTCTATGTTTTGTATCAATTTGATAAGAATGCACAGATCCGTGCTGACATTGAACTCTTATAAGTTTATTTAAAAAGCACTTTATTGGACAATGATATTTTTTAAAAAATTTAAATGACTCAAACTCCTGTTGGCATTCATTTTTAATAGTCAGTGTTATTTAAGACTGAGAGTAATTAGCACACCTGAGCCTATGCAAAGTGGCCATCTCAACGTGGAAAGACGATGACTATTAGAGCAACTGTATTTTGGACCCAGAATAGACTCAAAAGAATAAAAGGCAGATACAAGTTCCCATGACTCCTACACCACAGAGGACATGGGGAAATTCTCCCACTAGTTCTCCACACCCCTTCCCAACTGGCTTGAGGTCAAGCAGGCACTTCCCTCCCGCATCAGAGTATACAATAACTTATTCCGAAAGCAACCTTTCCACCAACTCTTAAATCTCCACCACCTCTCATGCAGGCTGAGGGCAGATGTTTGCCAGTGCTGGCAAACCTAATATTATAATCTCTTGGTATATCATATTTGGATGATCTAGCACCTTGATTTAGAATGAAATTGAGGCAGCTTGTTTCAAACTCTCTATTGTAAGAGCACCACAGAAGACAAGCTACAAAGCCTAGAGTTTGTAAAAGAGGGGAGTCAGAAGAGAAGCAAGCACACAGAGCCAGAGCCTCTGGTGGAAGGATAAATCATGTTCACCCCCAAAAAGGAAGACCACAGATATGTCCCATTCTCCCTGACCTGATTACTCACAATCATGAGCTGGCTCTCCCACTGCTTTGTGGCCTAAATTTATACTACTTGTTTGGTCTGAAAATCCCAAAGTCAAGAATTTCTTTCAAAGTGATTCTGAGTTAGCAGTGTTCCAGACACCAGGAAAAAGAAAACAGAAATCCTTACCGGAGAAATATACACTCACCCAGTCCTCCAGGTGTTCCCAACAGAACACCAAACAGGAGTTAACGCTACAAAATTACAAATCATAAGAGGAAACAAAGCACCATGAGCAAGAACTGCCAGAAACAGCAAGCAGCAGAATCAGATGCACAAAACCTGCAGATATTGGAATTTTTAGAGTAGAATGTATGATAAGAATGCATAACATCCCTAAATAATAACAAAGAGTATTGAAAATATAAGCAAATAACAAGAAACTATCAAGCTTGGTTAGGCAGATTTAGGAAAAAAATAGAAAACTTTTAAGATTACAAATGTAATACAATTTAAAACACAGTTGATGAATTCAATAGCAAATTTCATGCAATTAAAGAATTAATGAACCAAAAATAAATCTGAAGACAATATATGTAATAGAATTCAGATGTGGACAAGATATCAATTCTTCCAAAAATAAACATGAGAGAGTAGGTGGGTGGTTACCAAGGTCACGAGGTGGGGAAAATGGGGAGAAGTTAGTCAAAGGGTACAAACTTTCAGCTATAAAGTGAATAAGTTTTGGAGGCCTAAAGCATAGCATGGTGACTATAGTTAATAATAATATATACTGTATACTTGAAATTTGCTAAGACAGTAGATCTTAGGTATTCTCATCACACACAAAAAAAAGGTAACTGAGGTGAGGAATATGCTAATTAGGTTGATTGTGGTAATCATTTCACAATATATACATATATCAAAACATCAATTATACAACTTAAAGATACATAATTTTTATTTGTCAATTATACCTCAATAAAGTTGGAGAAAAAGGAATACATGTAATTATTATATTTTCTTTGTACACTTCCAGTTTCCAAGGAATATTTTAAGAGTTGGTTCAGAAAAAAATATTTAAAAATAGAAAAAATGGGTGATATTTAATTCATTCCAGGGTAGTCAAAGCCTTTTAAATTAAAAACAATGGAAGAAAGCATAAAGGAGATTAATATATAATTAAACAATTTCTATAATTCTGAACATAAATAAACATTTTTAACTGTAGATGGCAAACCAAAAAATAGTTGCAATAACTGTGATAGAGGTTAAAATGCTCTACATTGAGAGCTCTTAAAATAAAACTCCTGAAATATTTATGTAAAAATATGAACACGTATTCCACAAAAGAGTAGAGGAAAATACTCAATAAACTTAAATGTACTAACAAATGTTTAACTTTCCTATTAAAAGGCAGCAAGGCAAAAAGATAATGTGTAATTAAATCTATCAAAGAAGCAGATTCTTATTTAAAATTATGTATAATAATGTAATACTCAATGCTAGCAAAATGAGTTGAGATTGACACTTTCATATTCTTCTGGAATACATGCTACCACTTTCTAGAAAGCTATTTTGCAATATTTATGTTCTTGTCTGTTAATCTAGTAATTTATACCTCTAAGATTCCATCCTAAGATTTTTCATCAAATTACATTAAAAGTAAACACTTAGAAACCATACAATGTCTGTTAGTGAACTGGCACATTCATTTTATGTAACTATTAAAAATTATGCTTTCAAAGGATATTTAACTGGGAATTAATTGGGAGTATATAATTGGGAATATGCTATCAATGCAGACAATGACAAAAGGATTTGAAACTCTGTCCTTGGGATCATGGTTTTGTATTTTTTTTTTAATTTCTATACATACAAAAAAGACTGAAAGAAAATACATAAGATGTAAACAGTACTTATTACTGAGTAGTAGAATTAAGAGCAATTTAAAATCTTTTTTCTCTAATTATGTAGATTCTAATTTTTAAAAAATGCATTGTTTTTATAGTTAAAAAAGAAACAATGTATTTAGAAATAGCTATGGATGTTAAAAGTCAATTTTCAAAAAAAATATATAAGAAGTAGAATAAAATAAAATATCAATACAGAAATCTGATATCTGGATAGAAAAGAACTGTTATCCGAAAACTAATGAATGAAATTAGTTACAAAAACCACTATGTTTTTAAGAGAACTTGAACAGAAAATTTACAATTGAAGAAATGCAAATAGCTAATGTATAATAGCTATGGATAAAAATAAAACCAAGTAATCA
Source organism: Lepilemur ruficaudatus (assembly GCA_963574885.1). Lineage (NCBI taxonomy): Eukaryota > Metazoa > Chordata > Mammalia > Primates > Lepilemuridae > Lepilemur > Lepilemur ruficaudatus. Next base: position 22,440 of record CAUYRT010102098.1, read on the forward strand.
AAGAAAAGAGTATTAAAGCAATCATGCAACAATAAAACGTATTTTTTCCCCAATTAAATCAGTGAAGTTCTCTTCATCCCCACACCTCAAGTTCCCACCCCACCACCAAAGAGCAGTCACTGGCAAGGGTACGATGAAGGGCATTCTCTTCCACTGTTGATGGAGTATAAGTTAGTTTAGTCTTTGAGAATATTTGGAGATGCAAATCAAGATTTTAAGATTTATTCATCTGGCTAGACTTAGAAATCCCACTAGCCAAAATATGTAGTCATAAGAGGGGAGATGAGAATCTCCACCGAGGCAGTACTTACTTTAAAATATTAAAAATATCTAAATGTTCAAAATTTAGAGAATGGCTAATAAATACTACAAACATTAAAATGATGCTAAATTTTCAATAATGAGGAAAATATTTTCTAAAATGCTAAAAACAAAAAAGCTACAATTCTTTTTAAATCTATGCATTAAAAACAATCAGAAGAAAATATATCCCAATAGTAATAGCTTTAACAAAGGAACAGGAAACATATATTGGACCTTTTCTGAACCAAAGCATTGGCATTAACATTCCAAAGTGAATGAAGATGAGATTCAAAACTGTGGCAACAGGAAACATTTTGGAATTCCCTGCCAAGATTTCACTTCAAATTTTATCTTTCCATTTAATGTTGACTTATGTCAAAATTGTTCAAGGACCGGGATTCAAAAGACTTGAGATAGTTTGGAGAAACCACAGCTTGGCTGCCAATTTATTTAAGAAATGTTGGCCTTCTTAATTTACTTGTATATTTTGGCAATCAGAATTCAATTTGTTACGATTTTTATTGGCCAGCTATAGCCTTTTTTATCACATGGGCCACACTCCTTAGTGTGTTTTACTACTAACCAAGCTGTGACACAATTCACAGGCTGTTGACTTTGGGAGGTTACGTTGTGTTTCCCCAAATTAATTCCTGCATTGTGCCAAATCCTGCAGGTGCATAAAGTATTCTTGCTTTACATAATTTGTTAAGGAGACAGAGTTATCTTTATGGAAATACTGGGGAATGAATAGTATGTGATACAGGCATTCAGAGAAGGAGATAATCGACATGGGCTGGAAGAAAACAATTCAAGTAGCATTTATTGAGGACATACCAAGTCCTAGTCACTAAGGGTTTTACATACATTATCTCTTTGCATTTTTACAACATCTCCCCATGATAGTCTTTATGGCCCACACTTTATATATAAGTTAATTATAGCTCAGAAAGTATACGATTTTCCCAAACTCACACAACTAATGAAGAGGTTTATGTGATTCCCACATTTTTTTCCTACAACTCAAAGCCTTCAAAAAGAAGTAAGGATTTGAGGAAAAAATGATTCATATGTCAATGGGTAAGAGAATAGGTATTCTGGAAACAAATTATAATCTATTCAATACTTCTTCATTTTAACAAGCTGACCAATTACGTGGGTTCATCTAGTAGAATATTTTTCTCCTTATAAAGTAGAAAGTCTAAGGCATCAAACTAACCACAGTCTTGAGCAAGTATCTGGAGTCTCCCATGCTACTCTTCAGAAGCACAATATGAACTGACTCCTGTGCTCTATGACTTGTAAAATTATAAAGAAGAGAGTTGACCAAAGTGAAGATGTTTCAAACTGATCTTGAGAATAAATTAAACTCCCAATTCACGTGGGGGCTGTCATTTGAGGTGTTTTTTTTAACAAATCATCACATATAATGTACTATTCAGTTAGTCTTTCCCAGGCTGATGGTCTTGGGAAAATAGATTTTAAACCAAACAAAAAGCTGAAGAGAAGACAGCAGCTTTTCTCTACAGAGAGTTACAAGTTACTAAAGGGACAAGAGTTCTGTTTGTCCAGGAGTTGTTTATGCATAGGGCCGAAACCTTGGTCTCCACCATGAGCAAAATGTGGAGACTCCTTTGGGATTGTCCGCAAACCAGAAGCAGACTCAAATTAGAGGAGCGAAAATCTGTCCACCTCAGTCATTCCAGCTAAAGAATGGAAGAAGCTTTCCATTAAGGTTCTTTCTGAATGTTTCCTGTGGAGTGTGGGAGCAACAGCTGCTGCCCTGAGCCTCCAACCAACGGTCCCTGATGCCACCTCATCTGAAGATTTCTCAAACCCCAGCCTGATGAACCTCCAGGCTGCAGAAGTCAAACCGCATCAGTCCCTTATGAATCCTGTAAGTGTGGAGCACCTTCATGCAGGACTGTGCTCCATCCAAAGACCACATCACAAAAACCATGACTCTGTTAGAGCCAAACATCAAATAAAGAAAACACTTTTTTGTTTTTGCAGGAAACAGGCATAAGGCAAAGGGCAATCGGGCCACAGTCCCGCTGTCCATGCTGGGGGTGTGAATGCAGTTAGGCACGTCACTCAACCTCACTGGCCCTACAATTGCTCATCAGCAAAATGAGGAAAATAATAAGAATACACGCCTACCTTGTAGAGCTGTTCTGGGGATTAGAATAATTAATGCAGATATAGCATTTAGGACAGTGCTTTGTACATAAGAACAAGAAGTATTATTTTTTTAATTTATTATCCATTAAATAATTGGGGGAAGGGCAGGGTAAATTTTGGTGAGGTACGTGGAAGCACCTTGTATTGGCGCCGTCACGCCCACATCCGTGTCCCGGATCAACTTATATCCACTACTTTCAGCCGACTGCACAGGGGCTGTGCATGTAGCAGGACTTGGTCCCCCTGAGCCGAGAACCACTGTAGCTTGTCACATTCAGCTCCTGGGTGATAAAAACCAAGGGAGCATTCGTTAGAGGTGCTTCAGAATCCCTTTGGAACAGAGCATAATCAAAAGGGGATTTAGTAACGAGTGAGACAAAGGCGAGGGGGTAAGAGAAGTCAGCATGGAAGCCAACAGCCCAGGCAGAAGCAGCTCAGCAAAAGGAGGAGGAAGGAAAGGACCAAGCAATTTAAAAAAATGAGTGTTTCTGCACAGGCCAGGCCATCTGCCCTCAGGCCCCACCTTCTGGGTGCAGCAGATTCCATTAAGGGAGAGAAGTAGCTCAAGAGCCATTATAGGACTTGCAGCTTGTTTAACCAGTCAGTGATTATGTAGCCATTAAAAGGGATGTTTATAAGGAGCTTTAATTAATTGAGAAAACACTTAAGTAAAAATGACTACAAAATGTTTTACATATTTTATTATCTCCATTGTTTTTTAAGTGTTGTTTTAAAGTGCTCTTTAATAAATAGGTATTAATTTTGTAGCCTAAAAAATGTTATTTGCCAGAGTGCGAAGCTAATTTACAGTACAAAAACTCAGAGCAGTGATTTTCTCTGGTGGAAACAGGCACTCCACAACTTTCTAGGTGGTGGTAATATTCTCTGTCTGAACAGGGTAGGGTTACACAGGTCAACACACTTGTCAAAATTCAATAAATGGTACATTGACAATATGTGCATTCCACTGTATATGAAATTTACCTCAAAAAGGAAAAAAAGGAACTGTAATGATATGGGTGTTGAAGGGCTTAGATTAGAGGTGAAGTATATCAGATGTCTATAACTAGCTTTGAAATTAATTTTTTGAAAAAGATGGGTTGATGGATAGATAGAGGAATGACTAGACAGATATGTGATAAAATGAATACAGTATATTATGTAATTATAAGATCTGGATGGTGAGTCTAATGTTTGTACAATTCTTTGAACTTCTAAGTATATTTAAAACTTTTCATAATAAAACGCTGGGAAAAATCTAGTCAAGACCGAGGTCTGATATGGCCTTCTCGCCTACAGAGGCAGGCACCCTCTAGAAGCTGGACAAGGCATGGAAACAGATTCTCCTCTAGAGCCTCCAGAAGGATCACAGCCCTGTCAGCACCTTGATTTTAGCCCACTGACACTGATTTTGGACTTCTAAGCTTCTAATACAACAAATCTGCATTATTTCCAGCCATTGAATGTAGGGCAGTTTGTTATAGCCACAGTAAGAAACTGACACGGCAAGCTGCCCACGTTGTATTAATAATAGCTGCATGAGGTCCCATAGCTTGCTGTTTCCCTTTGTAGGTTATTAATTTTTCCTGAATTTATTTTAGCATTATACCCAATTTTCTTTCTTAAAAATATTATTTTGTCATAGATCATTCTGAAATCCACCACGCCCCTTTTGCAACAATATGGGAAATAAATAATAGGTAAGCAAACATGACTGAAAAACATTGTTTTTTTACTCTTTCTTACCCTATAAGAAAAACTAATAGTAGGACCCTAGGCTCTATAAACAGACAATCCAGGAAGAGTCGCTGCCCAATCCAATAACTTTGGGAATGTTGCAAGCAGTCCATCTTCCACCCCAGATTCACTGGGCCATTAACATATTAAAGGCTCTGAGAAGTCCTGTGGTAAAGGAAACTGTTTAGTTTTGCTCAACCCAAAATATCTCAGGGTTTTGTGACTCCTGATTTAATTTTTCATATAACATGTTTTAAGATCCATGAACCAGTGCTACGAGGGCATAGCTCAGAAGTGCTGTTTTAGCAGTGAAAAGGCGGGGGTCTGATCCTAGGCTTCCCACGGAAGAACTGTGTGGCCTCAGCAAGTTGCTTAGCATTCAGACCTTTCATTTTCTTATAAAAGGACAATAATATATAATCTACTGCTATGGACTGAATGTTCATGTGCTCCCAAAATTTATATGTCGAAGCCCTAACCCCAATGTAATGGTATCAGGAGGTACATTTGGGAGGTGATTGGGTCATGAGGGTGAGGTCCTTATGGTTGGATTAGTGCCCCTGTAAGAGGAGACACCAGAGCTCTACCTCCATTCTGTGAGGACACAGCAAGGTGGTGGCCATTGCAGGTTAGGGAGAGAGCCCTCACCCACAGCCAAATCAACCTGCACATTGATCTTGGAATTCCCAGCCTCCAGAACTATGGGAAACAAATTACTATTATTTAAGCCACCCAGTCTATGGCATCTTGCTAGAGCAGCCCAAGCAGACTGAGACATCTACCTTATAGGTTTCCCCTTGGAGGGATTTAAGAAGAGGACAGACAACTATGAATACAGCTTCCCATGCCTTGGAGGCACCTCTTGATTTCCACTCCCATTTCTGCTTCAACAGTAGTAAAGGCTGAAGGAGGTGGAGTCCACCTACAGCTTCACACTCTCCCTGGGAGAACTCCCAGTAGCTACCTACTGCCCTGGCTGGCAGCTCTCAGCCCTCAGGAATTCAAATAACCAACACTGCCTTACATTCCTCATTGACTATCAACACCAAAAGTGTCACGTGCAATATTATTTTAATCAAAGATTATAAAAAATCAATTTTATTTTGATACATCATTCTATCTTTTAAAAATTACTGGGAAGGCTACCCCAAGCTAGGAGGACACAGAAACAGGCCATGGATTCCCAGCCCTGCCTGTTTGTTTATAGAACAGTTTTAAACCTTTTCATGCCCTGGACTCTTTGGCAGATTGGTGAAGCCTCTGGACCTATGTCAGAATAATGTTTATAAATGAACAAAATATAATACATAGATTGCAAAGAAAATCAATTATATTGATATACAGTTACCAAAATTTAAAGAAAAATCTATAGTAACATATATGCTTCTCTATTAATGCAGTCAATGATATGATCTAGCCGCTGGCCCAGTAACTACCGCAATTTTGAACTAGTGATAGGCACAAACTCTATTTTGAGATTCTGCAACAGCTGTCCTGTCAAATGAAAAAAACTATGGTTTCCATTGGTGACCACGTCACGGGTTTTGCTAATATGAGATGACTGGTAGAAGAAGATGCTAAATTTCTACAGGGCAGAAATAAAGATAAATATGATTTCTGTTTCCCATTCAAGTTCACAAATCCCTTGAAGTCTACCCACGGTCCCCAAGTTAAGAGCCTCTAGATGAATCTTTAGCTATCCTTCCGTTAGGACAAGGTGGGAAATGAGAGATGAGGGAGAAAAAGACCCAAAGAGAGGCAGAGAATGAGACTGAGAAACTGGAATCCAGAGCAGAACGGTTCTAGTAACACGAATGGAAGTGGAGGGTATGTGCTGCGATAACAGTCGGGGAAAAAGGCAGGAACAAAATCAAAACGAGAGACTGGGAACAAGCAAGTACTGTATTTCCAAGGCATCCCAGGTGGGGTCGGTTACAGAGATAGTGTTAGCGTGGAAATGCTGGTGCACACGGGTTTGAGACAGATTTCTCCAGACAAAGATTAGGATAGAAAGAAGAGCTTTATTTACTTTTCCCTGGGTCAGGGGTGAGGTGGGGGAAGGAACAGCAAGGAGATGGAAAAGGAAGAATGTGCTGGCCCCCAAAACCAGCTATGAGGCTTTTTAAACGGGGCTGTAAAATGGCAGGGACAGTAGAGAAACTGCTGCATCGGCTCCTTTCTTCTTTCTCGGAGGCCGGGAGATGACAAAAACTGCAAGAAATCAAGCCAGTCAAAGTTGGCTCTCCTGCCTTTCCTTGGACAAGGGATTGTCACAGGAGATGTGACTCTGTCCTTGAGACATGGCTGAGGCTTGGAGCTCACACCCTGCTGTTCTCTCTGGAATTCTTTAGACTGTATTCTTTAGACTGTAAAAAGCAGATTCTCAAAAAATAATTTTGAAAGAGATTTACATCTCTTTTCTGTCTATCCAGCTCTTTTCAGAAGTTGTGCAAAACAGAACTCCTGCAGGGCGCCTGTTAGAGAGAGAACTCCCAGGATTGTGGGAAATTGTGGGATTAGGTGTTTTCCTGTTATTTTTGCAAGGCCACCCCTGTCAGGTAGTCCTGGGTCCTCAGATGTGACTACTTGTACAGACAGTCCTTTGTGTACAAGGAGCTCTGAAACAGGATACTAACAGCAAGAATGCAGGAAACCTAGCAGCAAGTCCACCAAGATGCGTAGCCATCGACTCCAAAAACAAATTAGGAATGATTTCTGTGATGCTTTGTGCTTTTCAACAAGAATCAAACCTATTTGTGGTGGCCAGTTTTTCCCATGATATTTCTTAGATGAGTTGATATTTGTTCCTATTCATTGATCTGAAATTTGAGGAACAGGCCAAGGAATGGAGTGCCTGCTAGCGGACTTTTTTTTTTTTTTTGCAAAAACTGATTGAATGATATCCAATGCTTTCACTTCTACTCTGTAATTTATGTAATAAATTGTGGAAATAATGTTTGCATTACAAAGCCTCTTACCAATTCAGAAACTCTTCTTTGAAAATGATGGTGATGGCTTCAATATCAGTGTCTACTCCATATTATTTTGTTCTTTTAAACTCATACCCTAACAATGAGTTTAGAAGAACATGTTGCATATACATAGCTTTTTGGAGAAAAGTGTTCAAATCAATGAATTTTATCCCCATATAGGTCCGTTATCTTTAAACAAAAACAAAGATTAAAAATTCCATTTATCTTCTGTCACAGACCATATACTCCTAACTCTGTCAGATGACTTTTAAATAGTGCCTTTGGGGCCAAGATGGCTCTGTGATAAAATCAATAAAAATTCATCACTAGTGTGAGAAAGAATTTTAACTCGCTTGATTCACAGTCAATTAAAATTTAACAACTATTGCTTTAAGTTCAAATACTTTGTGACAAACCTACAGTATTTATTTCTAAGGCAAGAAGTGCCCTCTGCCTGTTTAAGCCTACAATTCACACAAGACTAAGATATTAAACGGAAGCTTGTTCGTTATTTTTAGAATGTGCGTCTCCTCGTTAGGCTGGGCTTAGCTTGCAAATAAGCATTTCTATAGAACACATGCGATGCGGAAAAATATCTATGTGGCCACTGAAGCTAATGAAAAATTCTACCCAATTCAATGTCTTCCTCCTCCAATCCTGGTGTTTGCTCACACCCTGAGCTCTCCAAGTGGAGTAGCAGATGAGGTCCAAAAGCTACAGCACTGGTTCTAATTACTGAGTTTAGCACCACACAACCACGAAAATAGATTGACTTAAAAGAAACACACAACACAACATAACAATATATACTTAGGTGCACAATAGATTTTCTTTTGTTATGGGAATGATTGGAAGTGCTTTGGGATTTTTTTTTTTTTTAATTAGGTGGGAAACGAACATGGAACACAGTTCTGCGATATATGTCTGATGAGATTCCATGGCATGGTGCGGCCAAATTCCTCAATGTAGCCCAATGGCTCAGAGCAGTCAATTGATAGGCAATACCAAGACAGGAAAGGCAGAAGGAGTCCCAGGCCTAGAGATGACATTCTGTAGAGGTGACATTCTTAAGAAGTCAGTGTTTCTATTTCCCAATGCATCTCTGAATCTGAGAAGCCTAAATGGCTTTTCTGGGTAATCTCATCTTTCAAACACTTCTTTAATCTACTAGTGTAGAATTTTTTTCAAGGCTTTATCTTTTCAGAGAAGTTTTAGGTTCATGGCAGAATTGAGTAGGAGGTATAGAAAGTTTACATATACCCCCCCCATGTGCATGGCCATCCCTATTATCAACATCCACCCAAGAGTGGAGCATTTGTTACGACTGGTGAACCTCCATTTGACACGTCATTATCCCCCAAAGTCCATAGTTTATATTAGGGTTCACCCTGGTGGTATACTATCTATGGGTTTGAAAAACTCCTGTGTAATTTTTTTATTCAGCAGAATAAAACCACATATTCTCTTGAAAATCAATTTGACAAATACCCTGCTGACACAATAGTGAAACCATCTTGCCTCACGTGAGAGTAACTCACTAGCATTTATTCATTCACTCAATCATTTGTTTAGCCATTATTGAGTGCCTGCTGTGTGCTAATCCCTGAGACAGCAAACAAGGAAACAAGGATAATGTTCCTGTCTTCAGTGACTCACAAACTAGGACAATGAAACCAGTACCCAACCCAGACAGCTACACATGCACAGGATGACGAGCAGTTTGTACGAAGGGCTACAAAACACTGGCAAATGGACAAATAAGCACGTGGGCCTAGTTCCTCCAAAGCCAGCAGGACCATCCAAGAATAAAAGAGACCAAATCTTCTTGTCACCTAACACTTATTGAAGGCTCCTTGTGTGCAAAGCACTGTGGAAGGCATTGAACAAGTGTCCTAGGCTGGCTTCATGAGTTTGGGGTTCTGGTTCTATCTCTAACCCTAGCTAGCAGTGTGATGTTTCTAAAATACTCTAGCTCCCAGCTTCCTCAACTGAGTGAAATGAAAGAATCATACAAGGTGATCTCTTGGGTCCTTTCTAACTTTGATCCTCATGCATCACTTTAATGACGGGGTTATTACCATTGAGTATCTTTGTACCTGTAGCAGATGCCATCAGTGCCCCACCCTTGTCCTTCAGACCTTGCCCAAATCTCTATTTCTTTGCCTGACAACTCCTTCCAGAACCTCAGAGGGCCGCTCTGCTCACACTCACGAGTAGAAAGCTGGAAAAGATAAAGAATTAACTCTCTCAAAAAGCAACCCTCTACTAATGACTCTTGGAATTTGATGTGCAAATACCTCAGCTCTCTTGGCCCTAGGGTATCATAATTTAGAAGTGTGTGCTTTATACCATTTCCCAGAGTATCCTTGGGGAATTTTTCTCTACTTGCCCACAATGGAAGCTGGCTTAACAATGAATTCTTCATTGGTTAAGTTCCCTTTCTTGTACCACTTCCCTATTTTTCTACGGGTGCTTCCTGAACCTCATAACACTCAAATTATTGTCCCAGGGTCTACTTCTGGGGAACCCAAAGACATACCATTGTTAGAAATAAAAGTATTTTCAGAACTTCTGATTTCCAGTTCCACATGTAAGGAGTTTGGAAATCACCACTCCATCCTAACTAGTAGAAAGCTAAAAGATTGAAAAACCAAGAACTCTTCTCAGATCTGTAAGGGAGATGGGGACAGAGAGCAAACCACTGGCCTCAAGACTGAAGGGACAGTCAGGCAAATACGGGCAGTCACAGCTTACCAGAGCAAACACTCAGGAGTGGAGACTACTGCAGGAAACGGTGCCAGGCGGGAAAACTGAACCGTGATTGACAATTGCTGTAGAATCAGTGTGGGCAAGACCGAGAGTTAAAAATAACTCAAGAGGGACCCAGTCATAGAAGGACCCACACAAGTTGGTGAGAGTTATCTCCAGGAACTCAATCAGGTTCTTACAGTAAATATCAGAGAAAAATTCCCTCGCACCTCTGGCAGGGGGAGGAAAAAACGAAGCATTTTGAAATATGTCAGACCACTCTATTTTTCTTACCAAGGTCCGCTCTCGGGAGAAACTATTCAACCAGACCTTAACCTTTTGGGGTTTTATCAGAATCTAACTCACCTAGAGAAAGAAAAATACCAACTCCAGCCAGCTCTAACCTTCCTTTTTTTTTTTTTAACATAAAAAGGATTTTTATTTCTCATCTGCTTTGGCCTCAGTGCAAGGTTCTACAGAGTGCCGGTCTCAACCCGCATCAGCGACATTGAACTCGCCTTCCCCATATAGAATCACGAAAGGGTTTTAAAAAAATAGAAAACATCCAACTCCAGCCCACCCTGCCCATCCTATCCCACCTAACATGGGGATAAAAATGGAGAAGAATTTGTGAACCTCACAGTCCAGAAAAATAGCTTCATAAAACAGTGAAACCTGATCCAAAGACTGTAGAACACTTCCCCTCCCCTACATCTTACCACCACATTACTAAAGGCCTATTCACAGCTGTTTCTGTTACCTGATACATCATGTCCAGCTATCAAAAAAAAAAAAAAAAAGTACAGGACATACTGATAGTCAAAAAAAAAAAAAAAAAAAAAAAAAATTTTAAGAGTCATAGAGCAAGCATCAGAACCAGACATGGCAGGGATATTGGAATTATCAGACCAGAAATTTAGAACAACTATGATTAATATGCTAAAGGCTCTAATGAATAAGTAGACAGATGCAAGAAGCAATGGACAATGTAACCAGAGATATAAAAATCCTAAGGAAAAAAACAAGAAGAAATGCTAGAGATCAAAAACATTGTAACAGAAACAAAGAATGTTTTTGATGGGCATATTGGTACACTAGATATTGCTGAAGAGAGAATCTCTGAGCCTGAAGATATATCAATAGAAACCCCTAAAGCTTAAAAGCAAAAAGAACCTAGACTTAGAAAAACAGAATAGAGTATCTCAGGACTGTGGGACAACTACAAAATTTGTAACATATGCATAATAAGAATGTCAGAAGTAGAAGAAAGAGAGGAATAGATACAATATACGAAACAATAACACATGAGAATTTCCCCCAAATTAATGTTAGACACCAAACTTCAGAACCAGAAAGCCCAGAGAACACCAAGAGGATAAATGCTAGAAAAGTATACTTAGATATAACATTTCCAAACTGTAGAAAATCAAAGATAAAGAAAATCTTGAAAGAAGTCAGAGGAAAATAATGCCTTACCTATAGAAGAACAAATATTAATATAAGAATTACATCTGATATCTCTTCAGAAACCATGCAAGCAAGAAGAGATTGAAATGAAATATTTAATGTGTTAAGAGAAGAAAACCACTAACCTAGAATTCTGTATCCTGAAAAATTATCCTTCCAAAATGAAGGAGAAATAAAGACTTCCTCCTATAAACAAAAATTGAGAGAATTATTTTCCAGCAGACTTGCCTTGCAAGAAATGTTTCTCTCTAAAGATAGAAGGAAAATCACATAGATCAGAAACTCATCTACATAAAGAGAAGAGCATCAATAAGGAATAGATGAAGATAAAACAAAGCTTTTATTTTTTTATTCTTAATTGATCTATCAGATAACAGGTTTTTTCGAGATAATAATAGCAATAATGTGTTTTATTTCCCATGCTTTTGGACATTGTGTGTATGTGTGCTTACATAAAAATGAAATTAATGACAGCAATGGTCCAAGGGACAGGAGGGAAGGATTAGAATTATTTAGTTATTATAAGGTACTCACACTACCTGAGAGCAGTATAATGTCATTTGAAAGTGGACTGGGTTTAGTTGTAAAAAGAAAAAATGTACATTGCAAACTCTAGTGCAACCAATAAAAAAAGCAAAAAAAAAAAAAAAAGAATTATAATTGATACGTTAAGAAAGGAGAGAAAACAGAATCAAATAAAATACTCAATTAAAACCCCAAAAAGCAGAAAAAGAGTGAAAGACAAAAATAGGAACAAAGAACAGGGGCAACAAATAGAAACAAAGTACCACTCTGGTGAGGGATATTCATGATAGAAGAGGCTATGCACGTGCGGGGGAAGGAGTTATATGGGAAATCTCTGTACCTTCTTCTCAATTCTGCTGTAAACCTAAAACTCATCTAAAATATAAACTCTAAAAAATTGTAAACAAGAAGATGCTTACATACATGAAATCCTGTACTTGGCATTGCATAAATACCAATAACATAGAGAAAATAAGTTGATTTTGCATATGGAGGACAAAAAATAAGATAGGGTGTCAGAGAAGAGGAGAAGGCTTTTTGGATTGATAGGCAATAATTTACCCAAAAGGCCTGACTTGAGAACACTGTTACCCAGGAGGAGGCATCCCCCAAATGCTATGTTCTAGATATTTAACAGATGAAAACCAGGGGGTTAGATGAAAGCTAGCTCATCACACTGAACCATAACCCCAGAAATGGAAAGTTTATTGATATACTTCTCAAAACTTGGTTACACTAACAGAATGCCATTCCACTGACAAGGACCAATCTCACTCGGAGATTTTCCAGAGCCATTTTGGATTTTGGTGGATCACTTCTGAATCTGCTCCAGTCTTTTGTCATATATAATTGCCAAGAGACTCCACACAACCTGGTTCAGTCATTGGCACTGATGTAGGAGGCTGGAGCATCATTAACTCTCTCTGATCTATAAAAACTAAACACCTAAATGGTTATACCCTGGGCTGTAGAATTTAAAATAATGGTACTTTTAATATCATGCCAAATCATCCCTTTGTGGCTTGCATATCTGAATGTCTCTAGAAATTATAAAGACAAATCGTTTTCGATCAGTCCACCTTTCAACTTAGAAGCAGCTTTGGTGATAACTGCCTAAGGCAACATTCCCAAAGTATGTTTCATAGAACCAATGTTGAATAGATTTCATGCAGAAAGATGGGTTCTGTGACAGAATGCATTTTCCAAAGATGGTAGCGACACTATTTCCTGTCCTATATACTCTTCTAGAACTGTGTGACTCCCTCATCAAGATACGGAATTGAATTCCCCTTCTCTTGAATCTGAGTGGGTGTGTGACTCACTTGCACGTGAAATACAGTGAAAGTAATGCTGCTTAACTTCCAAGATTATATCATAAAAGTCGCTGCAGCTTCCACCTTGTGAGTTGCAATACAGACATCGGAACTCCAAGCTATCATGTAACAGTCTTACTGTCTGGAGGCAGCCATGCTATGAGGAAACCCAATCTAGTCTACATGGAGAAACCACAAGGAGGAGCTCTCAGTTGACAGGAAGAGAGATGCCCAGCCAGTCTCCCATTGCTCCTGCCACCTGCTGTTCTAGATCAGCCTTCTCCTGACTACAATGGCATGAAAGACCTAAACCCAAAGCGGCACCCAGGAGAATCCTTCCCACACTACTGACCCGTAGAAACTATGAGAGATAATAAGATGATTATTGTCTTAAGCCTGTAAGTTTTGGAGCAATTCATTTCAAAGCAATACTAAGAGCTTCCATAACAAAATTTGGGCAAAACTGGGTTAAACCAAACTCTATAGGTTTTTGTTTCCACCCCCTCGTACCCCTCCACCCTCCCCCCGCAGGATTTCTCAAAACCTTTCATACGCTAATAAGTATGTTCATCTCCAAGAATGTCATTAATATGCATTATTTTTATTTCTCCAATTTATTTTCTCAAGCAATTTTTTTTTATAGCTATTTTCAAGGGATGACTTAGGCAAATGCTAGGCTAAAACAATGCTGTCTTCTCATTTGTAGGTTTCCCTCTTCTGTAGTGATCTGAGCTACAGATAATGAAGATTTTACTTTGCCATGATAATAAATTGAAGAACAAACAGTCATTGGCCAGCTCAGAAAAAGCCACCCCTTGGTAACTCCTGCCTGTGACGTAAACTCATTCCAGCAGTATCAGAGAGCAAACAGCATGAAGTCTGAATGTCACTCACTGTTTGCATTGCCAATAATAGCTCCAGGATGTGCTGTTCTTCCAATGGGTTTGACAAACATTTCAATGCACTGAAATTTTCATAACCCTCTGGCTCTTCTGATTATCTCGCTTTTAAATGAAAAGAGAGAGAGAGATTTTGTCCCTGATCTCTTTAAGAGGAATGAGAGAATTATGCAGAAAACTCCACTCCAGTGAATTATCAGTTCCTTATGTGGCTTCACAATAGAGTGCTTTCCTATCCAGAAAATTCTGAAAGGCCAAGGACGAGGATTAACTGTTGGTGATTAGAAAAGCTTTGGCCACTTTTTAATTGTTTAAAAAGTAGAGACAATATTGAGAAAGTTAGAAATACTTCATTTTTCTAATCAAATATGTGAAACGGAAATTAAGCTAAAGGTGTTAAATCATGGTAAATATATAACAAAGGAGTATCACTTACTGATTTGATAAAACAAATGAGGAGTTACTTGTCTGATTCTCAATTAGTCACTGCATGACTACATCAAACAATCTAACCCATGACTCAGTTTCTCCACAAATAAAATGTCACTCAATCTCCTAGCTCTTTCACCTGAAGAACTCTGAGTCTTGTAAAATTCAGAGCTGAGACCAGGGCAAAGCCAATGAGGCTTTTGCATCCCCTGGATGCAAAATTTAAAAGGGTACCAAAAGTCTCAGTAACCAAGATAAATGATATTTTGAGCAATATTTTTCAAAAATCAAAATTAATACACATAAAATCTATGATGAACAAAATGTCAACACTTTCAATAAAAAAGGATCAGTAATACTGAGTTTTCCTTTTGCTTCAGCTTCCGATATGGCTCAGCATAGTGCCAATACTGAGCCCTGAAAGTCACATGAATTCAGTCCCACCAGTTCATTAATACAATCATCGCAACAGACAAGAAATCAATGCTCAACTCACGTTGTTTTATGGCCCCCCCAACCCCATCCCATGCAATTCAGAAGCATTCTTTTCTGTATAGATCACATTTATCTATTTATTAAAGAAATCACTTCAGGACTCTGCACCAGTCCAAATTATGGTGGCCAAATTTAATAGATATAATTAGAGATATAGGTATGAGTACAGGCATAGAGATATATATATATATATATGGATATATGTATAGAAAGAGGTATTGATAGCAAATGTACTGAAATGAAATTTTCCCACTTACATACAGTATTTCTCATCCCTCTTCTCCCCCTTCTACTCTAGACATCTGATCAGCAGAGGTGGCTTTACTGTACTTTCACAGGTAAGTGTAACAGAGAACACATGGGATAGAAACTCAACAACTCACCCAGAGAAATTCTGTGAAGAAACTTTAGTCCACACCTCTTGAAAAGAGGTTTCTCATTTAGCCAAACTGATTGGGGGCAGAATCTTTCCCCCACGAAAGAATTTGCTCCTCTTTGATCACAGTAGCATCTACATATAACATACGACACGGGGTCTTTGTTCAGCCTAAAGACAAAGATGGTCCCCAAATGGATTAAAACCCCATTGTGCCAGGCCCGTGACCCACAGATGGGGATCACAGATCTTCTTAAATAACTTTTTTCTAATTATTAAAATGATACATATCCATTATAGAAGAATAAGTAAATAAAAAAGAAAGTAAAAGCCACCTGCAATGCGGTAGTAAAATGGTGCAGCTGTTTTGGAAAACAATCTGGTAGCTCCTTAAAATGTTAAACACAGAGTTACGACGGCGCAGCAATCCCACTACGAGATTTGCACCCAAGAGAACTGAAAACAAACATATGTCCACAAAAAACCGTGTACATGAATACTCATGGCAACATTGTTCACAATAGCCAAAAAGTAGAAACAAGCCAAATGTCCACCAGCTGATGGGCAAATGTGGTATCTTTGTATAATGGAAATAATCAGTCATAAAAAGGAATGAACTACTGATTCATGCTGCAACACAGACGAACCTTGAAGATTTTATGCTAAGTAAAAGAAGCCAGACACAAGAGGCCACATGTTGTATGATTTCATGTCTTAATTAGGGAAACCCATAGAAACAGAAAGTAGATCAGTGACCCTTAAAAACTAGGGGTAGGGAAATCAGGAGTGACTGCTAATGTATACAGGGTTTCTTCTGGGGTAACAAAAGTGTTCTAAAATTAGATAGTAGTAATGGTTGCACAACTCCATGAATATATTAAAAATCACTGAATTGCACACTTTAAAAGGGTGGATTTTATGGCATGTAAATTATATATCCATAAACCAGTTATTTTTTAAAGCCATCTGTAAATCCAAGACATAAAAATAAGTACCGTTAATATTTTAAATGTTGCAAATTATCTCCTAAAGGGTATTCACCAGTTAATCCACTTGAAAATGGTCCCATCTGTTGTTGTTGCAAACACAACCTGAATGCTTGTATAAGCCTGTTTTCTGTACACAGAAACAGATACCTGCTCTGTGCTCCACAGGCGTGTGAGAGCAGACATGCTTCAAACGCATTTCTCCCAAGTCTCCCCTTGACCCTTAGCTGAAACTGCACTTCCCATTTTTTATTCATTAGCAAGTGTATCAATGCTGTTAGCAGAGAGTCTATTAGTCAATAAGTAATTATTACAGTTTCCCTGGGAGACCAACAGCTTTACGAGGCTCATGAGAATGTGTATATATGTATGTACATATATATAATATATAGTAGAGAGTACACTTTATATATTTTAATTAAAGTTATAATATTAAAAATATATAAAAACAATAAGTATATCACCCTTATAAAACTACTTTTATTTCTGCATGTATGCATATTGTCATCTATGAGATTATAGAATTTTTTTATAGTTGCAATCATAAAACAAAATAATATATATTCTGTTTTTACTTAAGAAACAATCTTCACTTATCTTTAGAATTCATATTACTTGCATGGTTTCATAACATACCCTTGTGCAAAGTGAAATTGCATATAACCATTCCCCTAACGTTACTATAGATAAAGGTAGGTTGAACACATTTAATGTAGAAATATATATTGAGTATGGAAATGTTAAATATTTATATCATTTAGTATGTACATATGACATATTTAACCTTAGCAACTTCATTAAGATAAATTTATGCATGGAAGATTATTAGCTCTTTTTACAAATTATCATATTATGTTCCAAAAGTTACAAACCAATTTGAACAGCCACTATAAAAAATGTGTGCCAATTCTGCTACAGTTTTGTTGGTATTACGTGGTATCATTTAAAAACTATTTTAGTTGGAATATTTTAGTTGTCCAGGGCTGTTTATTTCACGTATTTATTCTGGTAATGATGAGCTTTTAAAAGTTTGCTTTCTATTTGTTCCCCCATATTCATTTAATCATTCAGTATTTATTACATATCTGCTGTGTGTGAAATACAAGGACATATCCTTGTCCTTGCTGAGCTTGTGGTCTAAGGGAATGCAATCATATTCTCTTTTACATCTATCCTTTAAATTTTGGATTTCTTCTTTATAAACATAATTTTTAAAAATATTGTGTTTATCAACCTTTTGGGGTTTTTCATTAATATAACATTTTAAACATGTTTGTTTTTGAAGCTATCAGTCATCTTTTTACAATTTTTTTTATTTCTTCAAAAATGAAGAAGTTAATCTTCTTCTACATTTTGAATAAATATTCTATTCTTTGTCAGTTTTGATTATAATTGGATTTGATTTTTACATTTAATTCTTTATTCCGTATGGTTTGTGTAACATGATAAAGAGAGATTCACCTTATATAAGGTGAATTTAGTATCCTAAACAGGGTACTAAATTAGTATCCTGTTTAGAAACAGGGTACTAAATGTCACCCCATTTCTACAATTCCCTATATTGAACAATCCTTCCCTCATCACTTTAAACACATAGGTTTACATACATCTAATTGCCTATATAGGTACTGTCCAGTCTGTGGTATTAACTGAGATTCCTATTTTTACTTAGCAAAATACTGTTTGGGGAATTGTTGGTTTATAGACTGAGGCTGATAGTAGACATTAAAAAAGAACATAGTCATTGGATGCAAAAACGAATAATAAAAATAGTAAGTATGTCATGAAAATAGTAATCCTAAAACTAATTAAGTTGGAGAAGGAAGTTAAGAATTGCAAAATATTTGTATTAAAGGTTAATCTTGAAAATCATGCAACATCATCTAGTAGACAGAAAACAGGGTGACAGTGAATGTTCAGAAAGACGGAGAAAGAGCTTTTTTTTTTTTTAAGCATACTAGAAGTTATGTATGTTTAATGCTTAAAAGTCTGAATGCACAAACAATCTACCATTATAGAAGTACTGGTGGCCAATACAATGCATTAGAACTATGTACAATGTACAGTTTAGTATCAAAATCTTTCTACACTGTAGAGTTTTACGAAACTGTTAATGACATCAAACACTAAGCACTTAAGACACCATTTATTTTTTCTGCTACCACATTAGGAACGTCAATGGACAGTCCATTTCAGCTTGCAGCATCCATCCATTTCTAGTATGAAATTAAGCAATTTTCTACTTATACAATAAACTTTATCTACACGGTTCTTTTGATTTTGATCCATAGCAGCAAAGGCACTGTACATCAGCAGATCCACAGACTTAAAAGATTTTTAAAGCATTCAAACAAAAAAAAATAATAAAAAAAGGAGTCACATATTATAGTGACTCCTATAGGAAGACAGTAACAGGTGGGCTTGTGCTGGGAACAAGAAAACTCAAGTGGTGGGGAGCATTACCAAGAAGCTTGCTAACTAGTCAGAAGTCGGGGTGGCTGGGCGGGGAGCCACTGGAAGTCGTTTTATCAGAATGATATGAAAAGACATGCAAAGGTTATTTAACCACAATCTGGGGCCATGCAGAGTCAGAGCGCTGGAAATTCGGCAGGGAGCAGTAGAGCTGCCACAAGAGAGTTTTCTATGTGAAGTGACTGAAAAGGAAGGGACAGAAAGCAGTATGTGCTAAGAGGCAGGAGGAAGGGAAGGGAAAAGGAAGAGAGGGCTGGATGTGGGTTAAGCTGGCAACAGACTATTATGTTCTAAAAAAGAAAGATAAATGATCCTTAAAAGACTGACTTCTTGTTAGAGGATGTACCCGCAACACTCAGATGTTACCCTCAGAAGGAGCTGTTCTATTTTAAGATAGAAATGCAATTTAATTTTTAGTTACTTTACAAATACCACATAGTGAGAGAAATTAAATAACAATGGCCATGATTTGTTCAAGGCTATAGAACTGGTGTCAGTGGTACTTGTATTAATCTGCTTTTTCCAAACACCTAAGGTCTTAAAACATCCTGCATATATTGCTTTCCTGCCTGTATCCATTGTCCAAATAACCCCAGCAGGCTAGTTTCAGATGGCACTATCACTGAAAATGCCATTATTATCTTTCTTATAGGTGAGGTCCCAATTTTACTGTGTAGGTATTTCCAACTAAATGCTTTGCGATCCTTAGCCACAATATACCCCATAAATGAACACTGTCAACATTGAAGACAGTTCTCTGAAGAAAATATTAGAGTACGGAAGTAACTATGCTGTAGGAGGGGTATAGAAAATGGTTGTCAAGCAGACAGGCGATAAAAGCAGTCTTACCCTTAAAATTAAATTTGACACCAGAAAAATGCCCAAATTGGCAAAGAACTATAATAGAATCTATTTTGAGAGGTCTTCTAAAACATATTTTCCAAACCTATAGGAGCATTTTTATTGAATGCTAAAGCACCAACAACTCAGCTCTTTCAGAGCAGAACCACCTTCTTAAAAGCAGATCACTCACTCTCTTCTTCCATCACTCCAGACACACACTGGGCCACTTCCCTGTTTGAAAGACAGCAGTGTTCCCTTCTGAAATCCCCTTGAGGAGCTTTGTGACCTCTTGCTCTATCCAAGGCCTGAAAGGGCTGTCTGTGAATTTTTAAGACATCACCTGCTATACAACAAACCCCACTTCAAACCCTTAGAAGATTTATAAAAAGTAAAAACTTATGAATGGTGTCATGAAAATGATAAGACTTATCTGTAGTCACCACCTCCTTATTCTAACAGTCTCCTCCCAGATAAAAATGCCCTGGTTATTTGACTATGAAATGACACACAACTGTTAACAGAGCAATCACTTGGAGACAGTTTCTGCTTTGGGAGCAAGGGTCACAAAACACCAGGATCTCGGTGAGTCTGAAAATGGTAACACTGCAGACTTTCCCCAGTTTGAGTCTTCCTGAACGGCAATCAGAGTATGAGTGCTTTGGGCTCCAAATCATGGGCACAGCACCCCAGCTCTTCTGCCTCCCTCCTTCTCACAGCAGGAGGGAGCTTGTAAGAGCTGTGAGATACACATCTTGACAGATCACAGGGGATTCCTACGCACATTCAAGTCTGAGAAGCATTGCACCTGAAAACTTGAGATTCACTTCTCTAGCACACACTCTTTCAAGATATTTCTTTGTATACAGTTGACTCTTGAACAGCATGGGGGTTGGGGATGCATACATTGCGTAGTCAAAAATCTGCATATAAATTTGACTCCCCAAAATCTTAATTACTAATAGCCTACTGTTGACTGGAAGCATTACCAATAACATAAACAGTCAATTAACATTTATTTTGTATGTTATATGCATTACATACTGCATTCTTATAATAAAGTAAGCTAGAAGAAAATGCTATTAAGAAAATCATAAAGAAGAGAAAACAGTATTTACTATTCATTAAGTGAAAGTGGATCATAATAAAGGGCTTCATCCTTGTCATTTTCACATTGAGTAGGATGATGAGGAAGAGGAAGAGGAAGGCTTGGTCTTGCTGACTCAGGGGTGGCAGAGGCAGGAGAAAATCCACATATAAGTAGACTTGCACAGTTCAAACCCAAGTTGTTCAAAGGTGAACTGTATAAACTAGAGCAGAAAATGTATTTTTCTGGGATTTATGCTAAAAATCTTAAGGGTCATGGAAAAAAATTTCCCTCTGAAAATGAAAACACTTCATTAGTTTAGTCAATATTTTGAAATTTTCAGTGTTTGCTAAAATACTGAAAATTAAAGTGGTTAGTAATTTCTCCCCCCACTTTAAAATATCAACATGCTGAAGAAAATCACAATAGTAGTGGAAAAACTAAGGATATAAATCAATGATGTTTTTCAATCACTGGGAGGAATTGGTCCTAACTGTAATATAGACGGGCCATGCTAAGAAACCATCACCAGTGGACTTATATGTGGGTCTGTGAAAGAAAGCAACACAGCCATATGAGTTTACCATAATGTCAGAGACCTGTATCCTGAAGGGTTCTTCTTCCATAAAGGAATTCTTCCCTGAAAATGCTTCAGGTCTTCATTGCTAGGTTGAGGTTGGAGACTATAACATCTACTCATTAAACTTGCCAGTGAGGTCAAGGGCCCTGTGCACTGCAATAGTACGTTGAGCTTCTTATGTCAAGTCCTGTGTAGGTGTAGGACAGAAACAGGCAAGCAAGCCACATCAGAGACTGGAGTTCCCATGCTCTACCTCTAATACAGCAAGACCTGCATGTTGAATTTTTTACAAAATGAAGTTTTTAGTCATAAATACACCAGCTCACAGAAAGCCAGGTAAGGGGAACAAAAATAGTTTGCCTCATTAAAGTAGTGTTGAACTAGATAAATGTCTTCCAGACGTTAAGAACTTAAAGCTAGGGACTTGGGTATCTAATTGACTTGCAGCTTATATATTGAAAAGGCAGATCTGATGGACCTTGGTGGACAGTGAGAGATCCAAACAGAATATATGGGTCCTATCAGCTGGCACACGTCAGAACAGGATCAGGCTCTCTTATTCAATGTTGAGTAACCAGGAAAATCACATGAATGCAACATTTGAAAATCAAAAAAGGAAATTATTGTTCCAAAAATACAGAGAAAAATTATTCTTGTTAATACTAAGGAATCAGAGCAAAATTTGGAAAGCACCTCTATTTTCAAAGGTATAGAAGAAAATAACTTTACAAAATCAAGAAAAATATAAAAACTGAGGTACAAGGCTGATATAAAAATGTAGACAGCAAGGACACAAACAAGCATAAAGAAATTAATGTTGCACTAGCTAACGAAAATCCATCTCAAAGGCAGTGTAGGGCAGGAAATGCATGGCGGAAAACATAATCAGTGAGATCAGAGACCAACGAGAAAAGCTCCACGAGAAAACAGAGACAGAGAGTAGGAGATCGAAAGAGACAGCAACAGAAGACAGAGCACAAAGATCCCGTTAGTTGGCCATTGACATCCTTCAGAGAAAAAGGGAGGGAAAAAACAGAAAAAATGAAGAGGAAAAAGCCTAACATCTCCCCTTTTTACAAAGGCAAGACTTCTGGCTACGGCTGCGTGAAGATGTCAGCTAAGCGTCTTCCCTAAAACAGCTGTAAACAATAATTTGCTAAGGATTTATGCTTGAAAAATGGCTGAACATCGGGTAAGAACAGTAGGAGCCTGAGGCGTTCTTGCCTGGGGCTGCTCTCATCCTTCCCCCATGCTTCCCCTGCTGAGGAGCCACAAAGGTTGTGCCCTGGAAGGGGACAGGCTGTGAAGACAGGCAGCTGCTACTCAATTTGGGGTGGTGGAGACACCCACGCTCAGTGGCATTGTTGGTGAAAGTGATGGTCTTGGTGAGTGAGTGGGGAGGACCGATAGCTCTGCCTGCCCAAGGTCAGGACCAGAGAAGGTACATTCCTGCTCAGGCTTGCAAAGAGCTGGGATTGGGAGCAGGGGTAACTTCAAATGAGCACAGAGGAGCTTTTGGGATGATGTAAATGTTCTGAAACCAAAAATCATTGAACTGTACACTTACCGTGGGTAAATTTTATATGAAATTTATATACCAATAAAACTGTTTTCTGAAACTATATACAAAAAGAAAAGCTTTCTAAGATAAAAGAAAGTTGGAGTCTACTGCTCTAATGAGCTCACCATGTCCTTGGCAAAAATTAATGTTGTCAGTCTTAAACCTATCTTGGCAAGAGTTTTATTTTCATGATAAAAATTTTATAAGCAAGATGATCTTATTCATACAGGAAAAGAAAGCCAGACAAACAGATTATTTACAAAGAAAGAACAATCACACTGAACGCAAGCTTCCCCTGTGCAAAAGTAAATGTCACAATAATCAAAGGGAGGAATTTTTACAGAATTTTTAAAAGAACTGAGCTGAGCTCTCAAAATTATATGCCAAGTTAAGAGGCAGCTCTTGTCAAGGCAATAGAAATAAAAGCAAATGTGCTTACTTGATGCATAAAAGATGCATAAAAGCTCAACTGATGCCTCTGAAGAGTAAACTACCTGCATGTTAAAGTTTGATTTGTAAGCAGTATTTTCCCATGATACTTCAGAGAAATACATCTATTGCAAAAGGTGGAGCCTCAAGTTCGATTGTCTTCAGTGACGGTCGAGTAACATCAATGAACGGAGAAGGCCAGGTGCGTTACCAGAGTCCTCATTTCTGGGTTTTCATTTCAAGAACGCTGTTCTTGATACTTAGCTTCTGCATCAGAGAAACTGGTGAGGACTGCAGCAAACTCCAGAGGATCCCAGCAGATCGACGCTTTTTAACAATGGGAACTCATGTTGCAGGGGCTTTTAATTTTCAAGACAAAGTAGCTATGTAGATTCTTTTTTTTTTTTTTTTTTTTTTTTGAGACAGAGTCTCACTCTGTCGCCCGGGCTGTAGAGTGCCGTGGCGTCAGCCTAGTTCACAGCAACCTCAAACTCCTGGGCTCAAGCGATCCTTCTGCCTCAGCCTCCCGAGTAGCTGGGACTACAGGCATGCGCCACCATGCCCGGCTAATTTTTTACATATATTTTTAGTTGTTCAATTAATTTCTTTCTATTTATAGTAGAGACGGG
>CAUYRT010102100.1:0-13922 GCA_963574885.1 Lepilemur ruficaudatus
AGGCGGGTGGATCACTCAAGGTCAGGAGTTCGAAACCAGCCTGAGCAAGAGCGAGACCCCGTCTCTACTAAAAATAGAAGGAAATTAATTGGCCAGCTAAAAATATATAGAAAAAATTAGCCGGGCATGGTGGTGCATGCCTGTAGTCCCAGCTACTAGGGAGGCTGAGGCAGGAGGATTGCTTGAGCCCAGGAGTTTGAGGTTGCTGTGAGCTAGGCTGATGCCACGACACTCTAGCCCAGGCAACACAGTGAGACTCTGTCTCAAAAAAAAAAAAAAAGCAATTGGAACCATGCCTGGCATATTTAGAGTAACTACTCAATTGACATGAATTCCATTAGTTCAATTAATTAGTTTGATTGGTTTGATTAAAATTAGTTCAGACTGACAAAAATAGGAAAAACAGTGTTGGGCCGGTCGAGGTGGCTCATTGCCTGTAATCCTAGCACTCTGGGAGGCTGAGGCGGGAGGATCACTTGAGGTCAGGAGTACGAGACCAGCCTGAGCAAGAGCAAGACCCCGTCTCTTAACAAAAAAAAAATTAAAGAATTAGCTGGGCGACTAAAAATAGAGAAAATTAGCCGGGCATGGTGGCGCATGCCTGTAGTCCTAGCTACTTGGGAGGCTAAGGAAGGAGGATTGCTTGAGCCCAGGAGTTTGAGGTTGCTGTGAGCTAGGCTGATGATGTCACAGCACTCTAGCCTGAGTGACAGAGCAAGACTCTGTCCCAGGGGGAAAAAAAAGTGTTGGAAAGAAAGCAGAGAACTAGGCACTTACACATTGTTGGCAGAAGTACAAAGTGGTGCAATGCCTTTGAATGGTAATGAGGCATTATCTACTAACATTATGATGCGCAAACCCTTTTGACTTTGCAATGCACTTTTAGAAATATAGCCTGCAGATCAAAAATACATACATATGTATGTTAATGAAGATATATATGTACATATGGATTTTCATTGCAGCAATGTCTGTAACAGCAGAAGACTGTAAATAACCTAAATGGTCATCCATATGGGCTGGGAATAAAGCTACAGTGCCTCTCAAAATGGAATACTATACTATCATGAAAAAATAATCCCCAAGATATTCAAAAAAGCAAATCACAAAGCAATGTGAACAACTTGCTCTTATTAATGTCTGAATCCCTGGAGTATTTCTGGAAGGAAACAGAAGAAAATAGTAACGGCAGTTGCCTCTGAAGAGCAAGACCAGGAGTTGAAGTCAGATAGAGATTTCCTTTTCACTGAAATGTAGATCCTTCCGTAAACATGGACCTCCTTGCCATGCACAAGTACAGTACTTTTTCAATTGAATAAAAACCAGTTTTTAAAAATAAGAGTGCAGTCATCACATATCACTACATCCCTATCAGACAAGCAGAGGGGAAATATACCACTGAAGACAGAAATTCTAAGAGAAAATGATGCTTGCCTAACTATCATTGTGGTTAAGGACCAAAATGGATACCCTAGAGCACAGATAGTCCTTGGTCTAAATAACTCCTCTTTTCCGTCTCTCTAGAGAGTGGTAAGAACCACAGGGTCTAAACACACAAGTTCTCTTTCCAGACCTCATGCTATCCAGTTGTTAACTCCAGAGCCTATAAAACAAGACCTATATTTACCTCCATCTCTAGAAGTGTTAGGAGTGTTCTCATACTTGGTGTGTTGGTTGGAAGACTTTGGAAGAAGAAGGAAAAGAGAAGGGACAGTTATCCCTTCTAATGCTCTCCTGGTCTCAATTATCTATTTCTTTGGACGACGTATTTCTTTGCTTTTCCCTTTCAGCTTGACACCTTATACACAAACAGACTTTGTAAGTCACAAAGCACTTCCCATTCCACTTTCTCAATTCTCTCAACAACCTAGTAGATGGGTACTATACTACCATTTTATTATAATTATTTTTTTAGTATGAAGGGGGAGGACAGGGGTTCAATTTCTTTTTTTCTTTTCTTTTCTTTTTTAAGACAGAGTCTCACTCTGTTGCCCTGGGTAGAGTGCCGTGGCATCGTCGTAGCTTACTGCAGCCTCTAACTCCTGGCCTCAAGTGAGCCTCTGCCTCCTGAGTAGCTGGGGCTACAGGCACCCACAATGCCTGGCTATTTTTCTATTTTTAGTAGAGATGGGGTCTTGCTCTTGCTCAGGGTGGTCTGAACTTGACCTCAAGCAATCCTCCCGCCTCAGCCTCCCAGAGTGCTAGGATTACAGGCGTGAGCCACCAAGCCGGGACTATAATACCATTTTAGGTGAGTCTCAAAGGGGTTGCCTAGTTCCACAAATATTAGGCTTGTGTCCTGGGACCACCACTTACTCTCCAAACCTGGTGCTTTCCACTCTATGACTCTCTCTCATCATCCAGATCAATGTCGCTGCACTAGCCCCTTGTTCCATCTTATCCCAGACACCACTAAGCACCTGTGTTTTTAGGCTCTGTAATTCCAGAGAGTGATCAAGAGGGAACAGCATCATTTAAGGACCAAGGACAAGATAAGTTTTTCCTTCTGGGGACAGATTTGAACTAGTCACTTTTTAAACATTGTCCCTTTGTTATCCTGCCTGAGGAAACGTAGTAGTGGGCCTTATAAAAGGATGTTACGATATTGTCTAGACACTTAATTCACTTCATCTCACTTACCCTGTAAAGGCAGGCTCTATTATTTCCATACTACACGAGTGAACGGATATTTAGTGAAGGGAAGCCAGTTGTTTAATGCCATATAGCTCCTGTGTTCCTGTGTTGAATGACTCAAACCCCAGTATCTGGCTCTACAGTCTGTGGTACGCTAAACCACACAGCCCAAAGAACACAGCTCTTGAGGTTACATGGTTTGTTAAAGTGGTTAAAAACCCCAGTCAAAGACAACCTGGCAGGAATAAATGACACTAGAAAAAAAGAGAGGCTGTTATTCAGCTAACTGTCTCAGATTTACTCAGCCAGTCCCTCCCTCCCTCACATTTCTAAATGAAAACGAATCTAAGTTTCAGAGAGAAAGGATGTGGGCAGTGTGAGCCAAGGAAGTGAATAAGGATAAGGGAAAGGCAGTCCCTGCTGACTGGGAGGTAGTCCCAGAAGGTTGGCCTTCTGCAGTTGCCAGGCAACGAGTGTACACAGCACAAGATCATGGCCACTAACTACAGTGCTAACCAGGTAAGTTCCCTTTCTCCATCTCTTTAACGTTTACTTTTGCCTATCTTTGGATTGGGCCTATCTTTGGAGCCCTTTGGAGGGCTCTATCTTTGGATTGACCCCTCTCACAGGATTCTGATCTTTGAAAAGATAGCTGAAAGTAGGTGAGATAATATTTCACCTCCTCAGGATAGAGAGGGCCCAGGGACATGTAAAAGGCATCTCTGGGTTAAATATGTAGGGTGTAAACCAGAGGTCAGCAATTCTTTTCTGTAGAAGGCCAGAGTAAATGTTTTAGGATTTGCCAAGTAGCAAAGTCAAAGGTATTAAGTTCCTACATAATGAGAGAAAACATTTTTCCATAAAATTTTTCACAAATTCAAAATACAATAACTGAGTACATGTTTTTGTAATATTAATGAAAAGAATGGAATTCTTTTGGGGTGAGAAAACATTTTGCTTAACTTGGATTCAAAGTTAATGTTCCCTTTTATCAAATCAACTGTAAATTGTTCATAAAAACCATTCTTAGCTCTCAGGCCATCTCAAAACAGGCAGCAGTATGGATCTGGCCCATGGGCCACAGTTGAACCAACTTCTGGCCTAGACCAGTGCTACCCAATAACGAGTGTGAGCCACAGTGTAATTTAAAATTTTCTAGTAGCTACATGAAAAAATTAAAAAGAAATAAAATTAATTTTAAAGCAGGAGGACTGCTGAAGGCCCGGATTCAAGACCAGCCTAAGCAAAACTGAGACCCCATCTCTACAAAAATAAAATTGAAAAATGAGCTAGGCACTCGCCTGTAGTCGCAGCTACTCAGGAGGCTAAGGTAGAGGATTACCTGAGATTACCTGAGCCCAGGAGTGTGAGGTTGCTGTGAGGTACAATGATGCCACTGCACTCTAACTCAGGAGACCAGGAGACAGAGAGAGACTGTCTCAAAAAAAAAAAAAAAAAAAAGTATATATATATATGAATTTAACCCAATAAATCAAAAATATTATTTTAACGTTTAACCATATTTTAATTATAATCAGACATTCTATATTTTTTGGTGCAAAGTCTTCAAAATCCATATACTTACAAAGCATTTCAAATTGGATTAGTCAGAATTTAAGTGCTCAACAGCTACATGTGGCTACTAGCTCCATGCTAGACAGCACACAAATTACACCCTTGTTACGGGTGTAACTGAGTTAAAGACTATGTGGTTGTTCAGGCCTTTGGTCTTCAAATCTAAAGGACGTACCTAGTCATCATTTCCCGGACTTAGGGCCTTCAAGCCTTACAGGGATTCTTATCTTTCTCTCCACAGTATGAAAAAGCTTTCTCACCCAAGTATCTGCAGAACTGGTCTCCCGCCAAGCCAACAAAAGAGGTATTCCATGTTTAGTGCACCTGCAAGTCTAGTTTCCGGTGGACTGGTTCTCTGTAATTCTGTAACCTAACTCCTTTTTAGCCTTCTTTAAACTCCCATATCCTCTTTTCATCACATCCTTAATTCACGCCCCCTGGATACGTTCCACTTTTTCATTCACAAGCACTTCTCTCCCCCACCTGTACCCCAGAGGATCTCTTCTCATGAAGGCTACACTCAGATTATCGCCAATGATCGTGGTCATCTACTGCCTTCAGTGCCCCGTTCTAAGGTGAGATACCCGCTTCCATTCCTATCAAGAAAGGTAAAGAACTTCTCTCTCTCACACACACACACCCCTCCCTCCCCTTGGTTGTCAGAGCTCGGTGTAGCTTCCTCTGATAGGAAGAGAAGCTAGGGACGGAAAACGCATGTTATTTTTTTTTTATGGGGCCCAGAAACGAAGTGCCTGTCTCCACAGGTGCCAGTGTGCTGAGTTACATCAAATGGCTTCTTCCTTTATAACCTACTCCCTGTTACAACTTGTGTCAGTTTTTTAAAAAAAATTCTAGCCCTCCTTCTCTTGATGGATTGTCTCAATAAGTTGGCAAATAGTGGGAACAGGGTGTATTGTCAGTCAGTGTCACTTTATTTTCAGAAAGAAAAAAAAGGTATTCTCGTGAAAAAGAGAAACTGAGAAAATATCCTCCACTGATTAGTAATAACTACTACCATTTTGAGAGCCTATTCTACATAGCCAGACTCTTCAACATATTTAACTTATAAAAATCTTATTAAATGTCAATAAGCCACAAACAAAGGAGTATAATCTCATTCCACCCATGGGGAGGTTGAGGTTCTGAGATTGGGGCTGCTAGTTGCCAAATAACATATGAGTTAGGGCCTGGATTGAACCCATCTCTGTACAATTCTAAAACCTGTGTTTTTTAGACTATAGCGTGTTGCTTTAGTTTGTCAAAGTGGGTGACATTTTTTTTCCACAACAGTATTCCACAGACGTGCTCTCAACAATTTATAGAGTTTCTCATTCACTTGTTCACTTTATTCCTAATTGATTTTTAATAAAAAATATTTTGTTGCTCTTTAAAAAAAAAAAAAAGAAAGGTAAAGAACTGAGGCATAGAACTAGATTTGCAATCTCCCACAGCCACTATCTGGGAAATTAAAGTTCAATCTAATTCATGTTGTAACGTGAGAGGCCCCAAACTTCCAGCCAGCTTACCCAACAGCACAGAGTTGTGTATAGCACCCAGAAGTACTTAAACTGATGATCTGTATAAAAAACTGCCTTCCGTTGATACTTGTGTAGTGGCTACTTCTTTGCCACACTTAGCCTATGGATGTAGAATTTAAGTAGGCAGAAGGAAGGAGAAGAAAATTTTCAGAGTAACCTAAATGAGGGAAGGGGAAAATAAAGAGTGGGGGATTATGCTTTTAGTCTTGTTTCATTACATGAATTCCCAAAGGTAAAGAGTGGAAATTAGATGAATAGCAGTCCTGCCAGTAGGTTACTGAGAGCGAGAAGCCCTGTTGAAGAATCCATTTTCCTTTTAGGCAAATCCCTGGGGTTCCTTCATGGGCACCTGGCAAATGCCTCTGAAGATACCCCCTGCTCGGGTGACCCTGACATCCCGTACAACTGCTGGTGCTGCCTCCATCACCAAATGGATACAGAAAAATCCTGATTTACTCAAGGCCTCCAACGGCCTGCGTCCTGAAATCTTAGGCAAGGTATCTATTCTTCCCATCTAACCCCAAACCCTACTCTATTTCTTTTCAACCTCAAAAAATGCCTATTGTTATACCTCAACTATCCCAGCAGGGAGAAACTCTAACCAATTCCATCTTATCCTATCCCCTCCCTAATCACCTTCTGAGGTCTGAAGGGATGAGCTAAGGACATCTTACCCACCACAGTAGAAAATGAAATAATCCCAAGGGAATTTTAAGGGGAATCAAATTTAACTCTTTTTATTTGAAACCTGACCTGTTGCCCATGGTATGGGGAGAAAGGCAGTTAGAATTCTGAAATGCATTGGGAATGCTGGGCCTGACCAGAAACATGATTGTCTCTTCCACTGTACCACCCACAGCCCCATGATCCAGACAGTCAGAAGAAACCCAAGAAGAAGTGTATCACAAAGACTGTACAACAAGCACCAAGTCCAACTATAATTCCATGCTCCCCAGTTGCCAACCTCAGTTCCCCAGATGAACTCCAAAGCTCACACCCCTCTGCAGGTCACACTCCAGGTCCCCAAAACCCAGCCAAATCTCCTAAGAGGCCACCTGGAAGCCCATTAGAACAGTGGGCAGGTTCTAATCTAGCTGAGGTCCAGAAAGACAAACCTGGAACTTCAGAAGGAACCAAGGGGCCATACTGAGAAAACCTGTCTAGAGATTGAGTGAATGAAGTAAACAAGACACCCTAGTCAGGACTGTGGAACAGAGAAATCATGCAGTGAGAGTAAAAGCAAATTTGGAAAATAAACATTGTTTGTTGAATCTTTTACTGATCTGGATTTTTTCTTCTTGTTACGGCTGCCTCTTGTGATACATAATTAGGAGAAGGAAGGTGGGGGTGTGGATACAGTAGGGAAAAGAACATGACAGTGGTTCAGGGTGGAACACATATCTACAAGAATTGAGTCAGTTACACTCCAGAAATGACAAAGAGAAAGTTGATCTGAATCACATCAAAGAACCAGTCTCTCACCCCTATCCATTCATTTTTCATCCTAAGCATACACAACTAACGACTTCAAAATCAGAAGCAGAATTGTTTAATAGAGCATGTGTATGTGTGTTTGGAGGTGGGGAAGAAAATGAAAGCCAGACTCGGAAAGCAGAAGATACCATCCTTGCCTAAGACTTTATATCTGAGTAAAAGTACAAATACAGTCTGAAAACTGAAGATACGGAAGGGATTGGAAGTCAGAGAAGAAAAATTAAGATGGTAAATAGAGGGCTGGGTACAGTGGCTCACGCCTGTAATCCTAGCACCCTGGGAGGCCAAGGTGGGAGGACTGCTTGAGGTCAGGAGTTTGAGACCACCCTTAGCAAGAGCAAGATCCTATGTCTACAAAAAATAGACAAATTAGCCGGGCGTGGTGGCACGTGCCTATAGTCCCAGCTGCCCAGGAGGCTGAGGCAGGAGGATGGCTTTAGCCCAAGAGTTTGAGGTTGCTGTGAGCTATGATGACACTACTGCACTCTACCTGGGGCAACAGTGAGACTATTTCAAAAAAAAAAAAAAAATGCTAAGTAGAAATGTAGGGCATTTAGGGCAGAATAACAAACATGATGTTCTGTCACACACACCCCCCTTCAATCACCCAAATGGTAAGAAAACACCAAAAAAAGTCCCTCATCCATTTTCCAGCCTCCAACATCTGTTTATCATTAACCCAATTTTGCATTTTTCTGGCACTGGCTGTTAAATTTAATGCCCTTGCCAAACCTTTCCTGGTCCCCATGCCAAAGTGTTCTCTCATGAACGCTTGTCCCTCACTCCAAGGACAAAGAAGAGGACAGTTGGTATAAACTGGCAGAAGGCTACAAAGACTTCCCAGGGCCATTATAGCAAAAAGGAAGAAGCGATCAGTACTTAGGGCCAAAGACTGCCTGGGAGCTGGGATGAAGACTGTTGAGGCAGCAAGTCCCCACTCTCTTAGCTTAATTAGTAAGGTCTTCCTATCCAACTGACTCCAGCTAGAGTCATTATGACTCCCCTTCAACCCATGGCTTTAACTAGTTGGCCAACAACTCCAAGTGACAGATAAAAGAGATCTCTTACCCCAGAGTTCCCAAAGACTATCAAAACAGCAAGTTTGCCAAGGGATTTAGGGACCCTAAAACCTAGCCTATCTGGATTATAAAAGCAGTAAGTTTTCTCATTAAATTACAATTTTTTGCCAGGTTTTCAACAATCCCTTCTTTTTTAAATCTCTACTCTCTTTTCTCCCCAAATCTATATCTTTAGGTCACCATCCCTTAGCATCCACCTCCAATGGTCCTCTATATCCCTCACTAGATCACAATTTACTGAACTGTACCATGAGACTTATAATAAGTCCGTAAAGGAATTCTGGAGCCTGTAATAACCCAAAAGCTCTCTACATGCTTAACTTCCTTTTTTTTTCTCCTTCCTTCTCTGAGATATTTAAATCTCTCACTAACTTATATTTGATTCCCTGAAAATTTTTCCAGTGGTCAGTTGTAGGACAAACTGTGTCCCTCCTGGGAAAGGTCAGATTACAGATTGGGATGGGGGTGTGTGTAAATGCCTGAGACCCAAGCAAGGGGGAGGAAATTGGCTCCTCCCCAGCAGCCATTCTCTTGGTTTCTCTAGATTTCAAGGAGAGTCAAAGATAAAATGAGTATTTTAATTCAGTTTCAGAAAAAGATGGTACATGAACTTGGATTAGAAAACATGAAATTAAGAGGTTTTTCCAAAAATGCAGGAAAAAGAAATAACCCTTAATATGTTAAATGATAATTTTCTGGATCTTCATCTTACATCAAAAGCTGTAAATTTTCTCTCCAAAGCACCTGTTCCAAGAACCAACTCACCCTCTTTATCTCCCTCCCTGGACAGGCTAATTCCCCTCCACCCCCAACCTCTCTTCTTTCAGTCATACTGTGTAGGTGTTAAAAGCCTCGGCTCTGACCAAAGAACAGAACTGTCCTTTAAGCCAGCAACCCACAGGCAGTGGCACCCAAAGCTTCACCCCCAGTCCCCAGAGCAGAGGCCACAGTGCTGGCATTGTTTCCACTGTCTCAGGAAGAAAGAGCCAAAAGCTGACCCTCAGCACAAATCAAAGCCCAATATGGAAAGAGAATAAGCGCTCCTAGGCGCAGGGTAGGCTGCAAGCTGTGGGCAAGAAAAGGGAGTTTTTGAAGCCACTCCATCTTTAAAATAATGGGGAAACTGGACCCTTTTCCACTACTATGGTTCTACAAGGTACTCTACTGCTACTGAGCTCCAAGGCGATCTGCAAGCACAAAAGGATCTAAACAAATCAAGAGAACTTTGCCCTGGATGGAGATTAGAGTGACAAACAGGAAGACAAGTCAATGTTGTAATTTGTAGGAAGATGATGCTGGGAACTTCAGCTCTTCACATGGCTGCCAGCCCTACAGAGGACAGCACAGTAAGAACCAAGACAACCACTCCAGATTGGTATAGCTGGGGAATCTTCAGGCCTTTTCCTAGGTCCCACATCTGCAGAAAAAGGAAAAGAAAAAAAAGAATTTCAGTAATCAGGACTCTGGTCACCCTAACAGTTCCTTTCTCAGGAAGAAATTCTCCCTACCAGAATAGGCACCTTCTTTCAGCATCATTCTAGAGAAAAGGACTTCTATCCTCATGCCCCACCTTCACCCTTCTCAAAACCCACAATATGGTACCTCCTACTCACTCATTCCAATGATAGAAAATCAAGTTCTATTGGGTTGTGGTGATAGGGGGAATATTTTCTAGAATGCTGCAGACCCTATACAGTAAACAAAAGCTTCCAAACTGAACAGATAGAACTTTTCCTCATGACAACACATCTAGATCAATGTTTCCCCAATGTGTTCCTCTAAAAACTAGTTCCTCAGAATATTGAAAAGCATTACAAGGGGGGACAAAAGTTCTGTGGTCAAATAAATTTGGTAAACACTTAACTGTAGGGCTTTTCAAATAATTTATTAATGTACATTATGTCTTAATATCCAATTATGTCCAAAAGGGGGATATAACATGCATGATTTCCTAGATATAATCAATCACAGAATCTGTTTTTAGAAGGAACATCTGACCGTTAGAGGACTAAAATTTTAAAGACTACTCTTTGGGACCTAGAACATTATTTCTCAATTTTGTTTTGACTGTGACCCCACTAAGAAATTTCTTTTAAATTGAAACCCAGTGGATATGTATATATAATATAGTGATAGTTCATGAAACAATAAACGGTATTCACCATTACTAATGTGTACTGCATTTCATATTTTCTATTCTATTTAAGTTTCTTTTTTGTTGTTGTTGGTAGCAACCTACTAAATTGATTTCCTACTCTTTGGGCCAAAACTCACATTTTAAAAAACACTAATCTAGACTCTCTTGTGCCCCAGAGACATTACATGTTATGCTCTAAATTGCTAGAAAAGCCCTTAGGGCAAAAGTAGAGTCTTCAGGTTCCACACTTTCCATACACATGGCTGCCTCAACACACACATACACACATACGCCTGCAGTCTGAATGTAAAACTGACTAAATTAGAAGTCACTTCAGAGAAAAGTTGGAGAGAGCCCAGAAAAAAAACCAGGATGAGAAGATGTACCCCCACAACCCTCAAATAGTTTCTACCTAGACCAGGAGTCAAGTAGATTCCACAAAGAGTTGTTTTGCTTATAAGCAGTGCTTTACAAAAAATCAAGTCCTATTAAGCGGTGGTAGGAGGGATATTCTCCAGAATGCCACAGACCCCGAAACTTCCTATTCTTACAACAATCCCATTCTCCCCTCCCCTATCAGACCTTCTGGCAAGTCAGCTATCAAGCTCAGAGGCCAAAAACTATGACTGTCACAGAAAACAGATAAAATCCTGACACTCAGAGCAAGTACTTGCTAAAAGAAGAAACAAAAGCAGATTTAAGGGCATAATAAAAGCCTTTAGACTCCTTACTTCTCTCAACAAAAATATTACCATCATAGGTAGAAACCAGGACAGAAGAGCTGTGACTTGAGTTCTGGGATTTTGTAAAATCTCTTCCCCTCCTTTCCCCCATACTGAGACAAAGGCAAATATACAGGGCAAGTCCTCCCCGCCTGAGCGAGGAAATGAACAGGAAGCTGATCAGATGATTTTCCTTACAAAGCTTTGTTCTGTGGAATAAGAAGTCATTATGGGAATGCTCTCCCTCTCCATCCCTTCCCCCTCAGGGAAGTAAAAAGTCATTTTAAATCACACTGACCACTGCCCCAGGGAACAGCTGATAGATACATTTAATTTGTCATTTAGACTCTCACTTTTTTGATTCCATTAAACTGTCTATTGGACCCGACTTAAATCCAGAAACTACTCGTCTCTAAGGCTCTGATGTGGAAGTTATAAAAAGTCAAATTAAGGCAAAAACAACCATTTTGACAGTTGGCTCAGGTTCAGAAGCAATGGAAAATCAGAAAGAACAGAATTTCAATTGTCTTCTTGGAAATGGAGGCAAGACTAGGGGTAGGGAGACCACAAAATACGAAATCTCAAAAAGCTGGAGGAACCGATCTCTAACCTGGGGCAGATTTGATTAAGTTGTAATTCCTTTATAAAGAGAAGAGAGACACCAGTTTTGAACTGATCCTAAGGTCATATAAGACAGAACACAGACAGTTTTCAGTCCACTAAAAGATTCCTAAATCCAACATTAGAGTCTGGGATCCTTGGTATCCAGTTTCTATTAAAGTTGGTCCCATTCTTTCCAATAGCTCAAAACAAAAACAGTTAACACAATCTAATGTCTAGATAACCAAAGTCAATAAATTTGAGTCCAGCCAGACTTGTCACTCTCGGTTAACAGGAATGTCAGACTGAAAGCAGCAACCATGTTAATCTAGCTCACAATTGAACCTCCAGTGTCTACAACAGTACCTGACACGTAACAGAGACCAATCAATATTTATCTAACAAATATGCCTTCTATGCCAGATGTGGCTTCAGGGGTCTCTTTTAATAATATCCCTCTTAAAACTAGAAGAGTTCACACTAAGACCCTGCAAATTATCTGCCAGGCCTACACTCACTGCTCAGCTATACCACCAACAGGGCTGCCAAGGAATGCACAGGGAGTCTTTTTAGCTTTCCCCAAGAGGACCCTGAATAAAGGTCCAGCACAACTAACCTTAAGAACAACACTAAACCCAGCAACGAAGGAGAGAGACTCCTCCCAGCCTCCCCACTCCCTTCACCCTGATAAGTGCAAATTCCCAGTTAACTTACCAAGTGTCGGATCCCATTCCAGGTATGATACATGAGAGGGAAGACAAGCGCAAACTTAGCTGTGTGGATCAGTGCTGGCCCCAGACATAGGGACTTCACAAATTCCAAATAAGACTCAAAGTTCCCAGGGAGCAATAGGGCCGACAAGCCAAAAAGAGAGACACCTGAGGAGAAAACCAAGTAGCCCATCACAGCTGCCCACAAGTTACAACTAATATAATGCATAAAACTGGGTTCTATGACAGCCCCTGGCACCTCATACAACTCTAAACCATTTTGAAATGAAGATGATTTAAACTCATGTTCAAATTTATAGTGGGAGATAGGCTACTTGGGATCTGATCGTAATCTGAAGTGCCATACGTTTTAGTACATTATTCCTCCTTTCAACATCTTTCTCTATAAAAACCTCAGTGTACCTGCTGCTTTTCTTCAGGTGAAAAATAAATAAATAAATAAAAATAAAAAAATAAAAACCTCAATGGCCGGTTTAGAAGTCACCCTCTTGCTACATGATCTACATAATCATCTCAGTAAGAAAAAGTAAAATAAAAATAGTATACTCAGTTCAGGGAAAAGAGTGAGAAAACATTTTAAATCATTCAACTCTCTACCACACAAAAATTTAAATAAAAATGGATTAGAGATCTAAATGTTAGAGCTAAAATGATAACACTCTTAGAAAGAAAGCTTGGGGATAAACTTCATAAGCTTGGATTCGGCAGTACTTTCTTAGATATGACACCAAAACCATAAATGACAAAAGAAAAAATAGTTAATTTGGACTTCATCAAAATTAAAAATTTTTTTTTGTGCTGCAAGTAATACCAACAAGAAAGTAAAATGACAACCCACAGGAATGGAAGACAATATTTGCAAATATGTTTGATGAGGGACTTTTATCCAGAATACATAAAGAACACATACAACTCAATAATAAAAAGACAAATAACCCAATATAAAAATGGGCAAAGGATATGAATAAACATCTTTCCAAAGAAGATAAATAAATTGCCAGCAATTACATGAAGAGATGGTCAATATCATCAGCCATTAGGGAAATGAAATGCAAACTAAAACCATGATGAGGCCAGGCGTGGTGGCTCACGCCTGTAATCCTAGCACTCTGGGAGGCGAGGCGGGTGGATCACTCAAGGTCAGGAGTTCAAAACCAGCCTGAGCAAGAGCGAGACCCCATCTCTACTAAAAATAGAAACAAATTAATTGGCCAACTAAAAATATATAGAAAAAAATAGCCAGGCATGGTGACACATGCCTGTAGTCCCAGCTACTTGGGAGGCTGAGGGAGAAGGATCACTTGAGCCCAGGAGTTTGAGGTTGCTGTGAGCTAGGCTGATGCCACGGCACTCTAGCCAGGGCAACAGAGTGAGACTCTGTCAAAAGAGGAGAGGAGAGGGGAGGAGAGGGG
>CAUYRT010102104.1:0-35965 GCA_963574885.1 Lepilemur ruficaudatus
CTCCGGGAGGCCGAGGCAGGTGGATCATTTGAGCCCACGAGTTTGAGACCAGCCAGAGCAACAGCGAGACCCTGTCTCTATTAAAAATAGAAAGAAATTAGCTGGACAATTAAAAACATATAGAAAAAAAGCTAGCCGGGCATGGTGGTGTATGCCTGTAGTCCCAGCTACTTGGGAGGCTGACGCAGGATTGCTTGAGCCCAGGAGTTTGAGGTTGCTGTGAGCTAGGCTGACGCCACGGCACTCTAGCCCGGGCAACAGAGTGAGACTCTGTCTCAAAAATAAAATAAAATAAAATGTCCCACGATCAAGTAAGAATGGGAGACACCAGAGGTAGACACCTTGCCTGCCTTCATTGAGCTGGTAACAGCAGAGGAGTCTATTTTATACAGTTACTTAGTCCGAGTGAAAATAGATAAATCCACCAGAGGTCCTTCCTCAGAATATGGAATTGGGACTAAGAAGACCCCAATCTCTCCCTGGGATGGATCTGGGGAATGAATAGGCGGTGGCACTGCCATCTGTGAAGACACTGCAGGAGTAGGGGCTGCGGGATGGATGTGACTTCAGTTTTCAACATGCTTAGCAACAGGAAGAACACTCAAGTGGAAATAATCTAGATGCCTGAAATTTGAGCCTGTGGTAGTAAAGGCTTGAGATGGACTTCGATGTCAGACCGTTTTTTGGTAATTAAAAAACGAAGAGCTCATGCGTTCAGCAGGTACTGGGGGACATAGTGGAATAAAACACACATGGTCCCTGCCTTCCTGGAGCTTAAGGTTGCCTAGGGAAGACATACATTAAGCAAAGTAAGTACAAGGCACCGAATGTTTGCGAAGTGCCAAATGTCAGGAGAGCTAGGCACCCTGCAAACCATCAAGAACACGTCGGACACGGTGCCTGTGCTGTACCCACATTACAGCTGTGTGGCAGGCAGCGAGTTGGGTCAGACTCCAGGAATCACTTCTCTGCAGAGAAGCCGGGCCAGGAGGGCGGCTGCGCCTGGGCTGGGCCGATTTGGAGTCTCCAGCTAGCTTGGAAACTGCGCAGGAGAGAGCGCTCAGCCCGCGAGAAAAAACAGCCACGAGTGAGAACCGCTGGTCGCGGGAGACCGACGAGAGTTTGTTTTCTTTGTGTTCGCCCCGCCAAGCACTGGGGCCGACGATGAGCTCAGAGACGGCTCCGCGGGCTCAGGGAGCTTCAACCACCGGGAGAGTGACAATCCACGTGCGGGAAGCAACTTTCCTCCCCGAAACGCAACTCCATCGCCCTGTGGGGGGAGGTAAAGGGTGAAAGCAAAAGGCCTGAATATGTCCGGTCCTGTGGGTGTCAGCACCCCGGAAGCGAAGTGCCAGGAGGACCCCGCGGTGGCGGCGCCAACACCCGCACGGGCAGGTGGGGGAGAACAATGAGCTACTGGGAGGAAGCCGAGGAAGAGCGAATTCGGAAGTCGAGGACCCACGCGGCCATACAGCAGAACGACGCGTTCGGGAACACCACGCCTGCGCCGTCCGAGCCGGGCGCGCGCTCCCGCGAGGCGCCGTAACCAAGCCCCGGAGGGCGGAGGAGGGCACGCCGGAGGGACCGCCGAGCATGCGAGAGCGCAAAGAGCGTGCGCCTGCGCAGAGCCCCGGCCCCGAGCGCGGGAGAAGGGACGCAGGCCACTGAGAGGAGCCGCGCCTCGGTGAGTGCTCCCCCTCCCCTTTCTCCCGGAGTGCTTTGCGCGCGCCCGGTGGGCGGGGGGAGGGGAGGTGGCGGTGGCAGCCATGTTGTTGTGAGTCTCTGTGTCTCACCCTCGGTACTTCGGTGGTTCGGAGGAGGAGGGGGAGGAGAAGGAGGAGGTGGGGTGGGGGGGGAGGGAGGTAGGTGGAGAAAGAAGACATTGCCGCCACCGAGGGCGGAGGAGGGGGAGGACGGCCACGAGCGACGCCGTCGTGTGCCCAACGGTCGGTGTCCCCGGCTGAGGCAGCGCGGCCGCAGCAGCCCCGTAAGTCAGTCCGCGCTCGCTCCTTTTCCTGTGCTTTGGCGCTGCAGAGGCTGGCTCCCTGGGCTTTGTGTGGCGGCCTGGGCGACTGCAGACCGTCGGCGGGAGGCCGGCCGCGGCCTGCGGCGTGCCCGGGCGAGCTGCGGCCTGGGGCCCGCTCGCACAATGCAGGGGGAGGGGTGCCGGAAGGGGTGTGCGCCGGGCGGGGGAGGGGGCGCCGCGTCGCCCTTTCCCGCTTCCTCCCCCCGCGCCCCCGCCTCGCGGGCCTGGGGCTCCGGCCGGTCCGCCTCCGTCTCGGCACTGCTGGGGCTGGAGACCGAGCTGTGCGCCCGCTCCAGCTCTTGGGTTCGGGAAGTGGGGGAGAGGCCGGGTGGATCCAGAGAGGCGTGCGAGTTGGAAGTGGGTGAAGCGGAAGGAGTGGGTTTGTGAAAACAAGTGTGGGGATTCTCCAAGGCCCGAGTGTGTCCAGGAAAAGCTGCGGTAGACGGATGTGGGTGTGAAAGAAGCAGTGACTTGGGTTCGACTTGTGTAGGTGCCATTGGCAAGGAATGTTGTGTTGTAGGACTAGATTCAGTACTCAGAGAAATACGTGAATTAAAACCAAGGACGAGATGAGCGGCTTCTAGTATTTTAGCAATGATTTTGTATCTGAACTGGGTCAAACTTTGGGGAAGTGAATTTTGTAAGGTTTTATGCCCAAACACGTGTGTAAAAGTTAGCGCTACTTCTGAGCACATAGCTAGAGAAAACGCACTTTTCTTAGCTTTTAATTCTAGCACGTATTTAAACTTTTGGGGCAAGGAAGGTATTGCCGGCATATTAGATGCAGTAAGACATCGTGTCAGAACTTAGTACTTTGAGATTTTTTTACTTGTTAAGAAAATTGGACAGATTTTTTTGGTGAAAGTTTTTAAGAAAAGCTTTAGAAAAATGCTTTTAAACGCTGCAGAAAAATGTAGTATCTGTGAAGGTATTGTATGTCAGGAAAACAGTCTTAATAAAGGAAGTTACCTGAGGATTTTAAAAGCTTGTTTAATGCTTAGATTCTTGTATAATATGTGACTCTTCACCATGTGACCTAGAGTACTTGGAGGATGATTTAAGGAATTCTGACTGGGAGTACTGTTAAAAATACAAGGATGATTATTTTTAATTGGTCGTTTCTGTTCTTAGTCTTTTTTTTTTTTTTTTTTTTAAAGACAGAGTCTCACTCTGTTGCCCAGGCTAGAGTGCCATGGCGTCAGCCTAGCTTACAGCAACCTTAGACTCCTGGGCTCAGGTGATCCTCCTGCCTCAGCCTCCCAAGTAGCTGGGACTACAGGCACGTGCCATCGGGCTAATTTTTTCTATTTTTGGTAGAGACAGGGTCTCGCTCTTGCTCAGACTGGTCTCGAACTCATGACCTTGAGCGATCCACCAGTCTTGGCCTCCCTGAGTGCTGGGATTACAGGCGTGAGCCACCACGCCCGGCCTGTTCTTAGTCTCTTAATATCCTTTTAAAAAATTATGTACTTCATGTGCACAGTCATAAATAAATGATAGCATTTCTTTTGTTGCCAGAGTGTCTTTAAAATTCCAATTTTTGCTGGAATTGCATTGTGTAGAATTGTCTCCGTGTCCTTGAGAGCAGTTCTGTATGCAGAAAAGGTTTACACTAATTTTAAAGATTAAAGTTATATTTCAGAAACCTGGCTTTTAAGTTCAGGTTATTTTTTGAAGTTCAGTGTTCTTATTTGCACAAGTCTAGCTATTTTATCTTCGAGTTAGACTTGGCATTAGCAAATGTAAGCATCTTCAAACAATTTAAGTAAACTGTTTAATTTTAATATATGGTTTCCTTTGCTTGTGTGAGTCCAGAGTTGTTAGGTTTTTCAGTATTTCAACTTTTTAAAAAAGCCTAAATTACTGACATTTAAATTGTCCTTGTAAGGCTGTCACTTTACTAGGCCAAATTTTCTTAGGCATTGCAAGTACTGTATATAAAATACCAAATACAGATTTAACAGCCTCTTATTTAACACAGATACTAATACTTGAATTTTGTTTTTCTTAAGCTATCCATACTTATTTATAAATCTTCTTGTGTTGAAAGATAATTTGTCTTCCTGAGTAGGTAGATACTTAATCCTAGTTAACATAAGTAATTATGGTCAGATTTGGGCCAGATGTGACATCCAGAGCCAATTTTCTCAGTAACCAAGCTGCCTCCTTTTTATAGACACTGACAGGGTCTTAATAATTTTAAGTGGAGGTTATCTCCTGTCTCCTGAACTCAAGTTCTACGTACTTTCTAATTTAAAGACCTTGCTGGGTTTCTAAGACATGAATATATTCTGT
The DNA here is from genome assembly GCA_963574885.1 of Lepilemur ruficaudatus. Lineage (NCBI taxonomy): Eukaryota > Metazoa > Chordata > Mammalia > Primates > Lepilemuridae > Lepilemur > Lepilemur ruficaudatus. The sequence goes on from CAUYRT010102104.1 coordinate 4,322, forward strand.
ATATTTTCACCTTAAAGTTTATGGGCATTTAAAATACCTGAATATTTGAATCTCACATGGCTTTGAGTTGCATTCACAGCTTGAAGCCATTTTACTAACAGGTGTAAGATAAAAACTGCACAGATAGCTGGGTAAATTGGTTTATGACATTAAATAGATTTCTTGCTGTTTTTAAGAAGGCATTAAAATATAGTCTGACTTGCTACTATTATCCTTCCTCCTCATTCTTTGTAAGGGGGAACTGGTCAAATATGCCTCAGCTCATTCTCTCTTTCTCTCTGGGAGTTTTCCCTCTTCACAAAGCACTTAATTTGTTCTATTTCTTCATGAGACTGCCCTTTTCTAGAGGAGGACAGATGTTGCCCAGTGCTGTCTGTGACTGTGTTAGGATTGTTATGGGGTATGGTGTTGGGAAGCTGCTTGGTCTAGATCTAAATTATATCTTGAGTGTACCTTTATCAGTAGTAAAGGAGATATATGGATTACCATCAGTCTAACTCCCGTCTCAGTTCTGTATTTTGGTGTGGTGGAAAAAGGTTTCCTCAAACTCTATCGTTTAGAAGCTAATATTTTAATTTTTATATTTGACAATATAGACAGAAGACAATTTTCATTTAAAATTTATTGCTTTTGTAGTTGAAAAAGTGAACTTATAGAGAAATATTTTCAAGCTTTTCCAGCGAATGAAACGCTATAGAATTATTATACAGGTAGATGTATGATAACTGCTTTTTCTTCTCAGAGTTTCAGGTAGCAGTATGTTTAGAGACAAGTTAATATTTTTTTCCGTAGTGACTTTTTCTTTCAGTAACTCAAAAGATCCATCTTTGTAAATAAAAAGTTAAGACTTGCTTAATTAAACACAAATATCACCTTCTAAAGGGTTGTTTTAATTCTTAATGAAATCAGAATTTTTTGTTCACTTCTTACTATTCTCTTATAAAGGGATAAAACATTTTAGAGTAGAGTACTGGAAAACATCCATATGTGCACACCTCATGTGCTTATCACTGTAGCTGCCAAGTACAAAAAAAGGGGAAGTAGTATGAAATGTGAAAGGAGAAGGGAGAAAATGGGGTAGTTGAAGTGTCAGAATGTTAGGTTGACTGCAAATGGGCAAGGGAAAAAAGGTGGTAATCACCTACTTGGAGCAAAATATATGTTTGGACCACAGTGATCCCTTCTCCTCCCCAAATGTGTTTTCTGGAAAAGGTTTGGTTCAATTGGCTATAAAATGACACTGCAAAACCACCTAGTCAACACTGCCTAGGAGGACATAACCTGCAATTGCCTGCCAACATACCTACAGTGGGATGGTGGGGAGGGGGAAGTGGGGAAGGATTATTTACATTTTTTTTAGTCCTGAAAAAGACACCAATAAGCATGTATAGCATCTGGTTTGAGGATAGTTCTTTTTGATTTCTGTTGTGGTACACATGTCAAGGGTCGCAAGTTTTAGGTCTCAAAGTAGTGATCCCTGATTTTAGGCACTATTTCTGAAAGACTTATTAAGGGGCTCAATGGGAGAAAGTCTTTTTTTTTTACCCCCTTCCCTCACACTTCCCTAAGTTGGGAGAAAGTCTTACCTGACTAAGATGCAATTGATCTTATTCATTCAGACATTAAAGAAGGTAAGTGAGTGATAGAGGCAGGGTGACCAGAAGTATAGGTCTTTATTGGGCAGTCAAATGGGGCAAATTTTAGATACTGTAAAATATAGATTGTATCGTATTATTTTGTTAAATACCAAAAACATTATATATGTATAGGAGTTACTTGAATCTTCCATTTTGCTGACCAGGTCAGTTTTTGAACTAGTTTATTAAGAACATCTTGATAGTATTTTATCAGTACTTTTAGTACGGTTAAATGCAAAATATTGTTTTCTGTGGTAAAACTTGAACTTTTTTTTTTTTTTTTTTTTTTTTTGAGACAGAGTCTTACTCTTTTGCCCTGAGTAGAGTGCTATGGCATCAGCCTAGCTCACAGCAACCTCAAACTCCTGGGCTCAAGCAATCCTCTTTCCTCAACCTCCCAAGTAGCTGGGACTACAGGCATGTGCCACCATGCCCAGCTAATTTTTTCTATATATTTTTAGTTGTCCAATTAATTTCTTTCCATTTTTTAGTAGAGATGGGGGTCTCGCTCTTGCTCAGGCTGGTTTCCAACTCCTGACCTTGAGCGATCCTCCTGCCTTGGCCTCCCAGAGTGCTAGGATTATAGGCATGAGCCACTGCGCCCTGGCCAATACAACTTGAATCTTTAAAACCAATTCAGCATAAACAGAATCAAGTTTTGAAGTTAAGAGAGGCTCTAGGTTTTGTCTACAGTTTTTTGTTGTGTTTTGGTTTTTTTGTGACAGTCTTGCTCTGTTGCCTGGGCTCCAGTGCCATGGGATCAGCCTAGCTCACAGCAACCTCAAACTCCTGGGCTCAAGCGATCCTCCTGCCTAACCCTCCTGAGTAGCTGGGACTATAGGCATGTGCCACCATGCCTGGCTAATTTTTTTTTTTTATTTGCCCATCTAATGTCTGTCTGTCTGTCTTTTATTTCTTTCGTTGTTATGTGTTTTTTTGTTTTTTTTTTTTTTTTGTGGAGGCGGGTGTCGCTATTGCTGAGGCTGGTCTCGAATTCGTGACCTCAAGTGATCCTCCTGCCTCCGTTTCCCGGAGTGCTAGGATTACAGATATAAGCCATCACGTCCAACCTTAGTGCCTTTATTTAATTTCTAAATTATGTGGATCCTATACTAGCAAAAATAGGAGTACTCTAGGCTCTTGGTAAAAATAAATGGTTTGTCAGTGCTTACGTAGAATTCTGGTTGAGAAAATAGTCACAGAGTATGGACATCTAGCCCATTTGTAGTCTGAACATTCTAAGTGCTATCTTTTCATTAAGCTAGACTACCAGAAACCCATACACATTTGAGGTTGCAGGCCTGTCATGTGCCAGACTGTCTGTAGATGTTGGTGATACATGGTCCTTGTTCTTGAATTTATTGTAAAGTGGAGAGAAAGAGTATTAAATTCGTGATTACAGTGCAGTACAGTACTGCCACCAATGTGGTGTTACGAGAGTGCTGTCTACGCAAGTAGGTGGAGACTGCAGGGACAGGAAAAGCTTTCCACAAGAGATAAAGCTGAGTCTTAAAAGATTTACAGAAGTTAAATTAGTCAAGAGATGGGTGAAATGACATTCAGTGAGAGGCTTTGGTATCTGTAGTGACCCTGATGGGGGAGAATAGCAGAGATTAAAGTACAGGTATAAACTCATGCTACTCAGGAGGCTGAGATGGGAGGATCACTTGAGCCCGGCAGTTGGAGGCTGCAGTGAGCTGTGATGCATTAGCACTGCATTAGCCTGGGCAACGGAGTGAGACTCGGTCTCAAGAAAAAAATATTTAGGTATACAAACTGGGTTTTACTTTTTTCTTTTTAATAGTGACAAGGTCTCACTCTGTCATCCAGGCTAGAGCACCATGGTGCCATCGTAGCTCACTACAACATTGAGCTCCTGGGCACAGGTGCTCCTTCCATCTCAGCCTCCTGAGTAACTGGGACTACTGGCATGTGCCAGCATGCCTGGCTGAATTTTTTTATTTTTGTACAGGTAGGGTCTCTCTTTGTTACCTAGGATGGTCTTGAACTCCTGGCCTCAAGCCATCCTCTTGCCTTCGGCTTCCCAAAGTGCCTGTAATAGTAGGCATGAGGGCACGGCGCCTGTCAGGTTTTACTTTTTTAAAACCTGAAGTGTCACGAAGGTATGGCTGAAGACATTTACTATAGTAAGTATTGAGTGTACATGTAAATTTTTTATTTTTACTCTAAAACTTTTGGAAACTTACAGATAAGACTAAAATGAGGATATTCTTATCTATCTTATAAGGTGTTGCTTATTTTATTGAAAAGATGTTTTTCTGTAATTTCTTTACAAGCCATGATGTACAGTCTGTTTATAGGTATATGTATTAGGAGAAATCTAGTCTTGCTCACACGTTATCATAAACATACATATTCCTTTGAGATAAGCTATAGAAATCACTTATTTTTAATGCTTAGGTGTGGCATATTAGCTAGTTCATTAAACATTTGTGTCTTTCCATATATGAAGCCATTGATTTCTAAGTTAACATGACTGTAATAACTATATAAATGTGTTTACTGATTTTATCATGTATATATTTTAAATATTTTAAAAAATACAAGTAGCGCGTGGGAAATATTCTATGAGTAAAGAACTATAAAATTAAAAATGATGTGTATCCTTTTACCAGATATAACCACTATTAACAGTTAAGTATAACCCTGTGATTATTTCTTATGTAGCCACATATATATGTACTTGTGTCCTGTTTTTACAGAACTGGGATAATAGAATCGTGGACTCGTTTCTTTTCACTTAATATCCTGGAATATTTTATAGTTTTCTCCTCTCCCTACTACAGTGTCCTTGATATTCTGTCTTTTGGCTTTTCTCATAATTAATGAACACTGGCATAACCAGGACAAAGTTGTGTTGACAAAGTTGTGTTAAAATTTTTTCATTCCTAATTTTGATTTAGAGAAGTTTTAAAGTCTGATGGGTAAACTCTATTATTAATACTGAAAAATGCCAATTAAATGCCATGAGAATTAAGAGAAAGATTGTTTGGTGTGAATTTTACGGAAAAAGAGGCATTTGAGCTAAACTTTGTGGGGCTTGTGGAATTTGCCAGTGAAAACATAAATGGTAAAGAACTGTCCAGAGGGCTGTTATATAGTGTAAGCAAAAGCAAGATTGGAGAGGGCCAAGGCATCATGGCTCAAGTCTGTAATCCCACCACTTTAGGAGGCCAAGGAAGGGAGGATTGCTTGAGGCCAGGAGTTCGAGACCAGCCTGGACAACATAACAAGATCTGGTTTCTGCCAAAAAAAAAAAAAGAAGAAGAAGAAGAAAAAGAAAAATTAGCTGGGTGTGGTGTCATGCACTTATAGTCCCAACTACTTGGGTGTACTTGAGTCCAGAAATTTTAGGGTACAGTCAGCTATGATTGTGCCATTACACTCCAGCCTGGGTGACAGAGCAACACTCTGTCTCAAAAAAAAAAAAAAAAAAGGAAAGAGCTTTTATTTTATTTATTTATTTTGAGACAGAGTCTTGCTTTGTTGCCTGGGCTATAGTACTTTGGCGTCAGCCTACCTCACAGCAACCTCAAACTCCTGGGCTCAAGCAATCCTTCTGCCTCAGCCTCCCGAGTAGCTGGGACTACAGACATGCACCACCATGCCTGGCTAATTTTTCTATATATTTTTAGTTGTCCAGCTAATTTCTTTCTATTTTAATAGAGACAGGGTCTCACTCTTGCTCAGGCTGGTCTTCAACTCCTTACCTTGAGCAATCTTCCTGCCTTGGCCTCCCAGAGTGCTAGGATTACATTAGCTACTACGCAGGCCAGAAAGAGCTTTTAGAGAGTTGTATAATTAACATATTAGTTGAGTGGTGGCTTATGCTTGCTTGGTGTGAGAAAAAGCGTGGGGCTTTTGGAGTCTTGATAATATTGAGTTCTCTGCCATTTTAGTAGCTTTGTTTATTAGGGTAGGGAAGTTGGCCACAATGGCCTTGATTTGTGAAGTAGGAGTATAGTATCTACTTTGCAGGATTATTGTGAGAATTAGATATAATGTGCCTAACATATAATATTTCTGACATAAAAATGAGTGTCCAGTAAATTCTGTTATTCTCTTTGGGGGAAGGTTGTCTGATTAAAAATTAGTCCAAAAATTTTACTTATGTGGAAATAAGTTTTTAGGAAAATTTTTCATAATACTAGTCAAAAGTATGATTGAGGAAGTAATAAGCCAAATTAAGTTCATATAATGACTTGGACCCTAAGTAAGTTAACCTTGAGGAAAGGAGCTACCTTTAAAAAGCTACAGTTTATACATGTTTTGTTTAAAAAAAAAAAAAATTGCTTCCAAATCGTGTACCTATCTCCTTCGTGATGCAGCTTGAACACCATCTGCTTCATGTGGCTTTCTGTTTTCTTGGTTTGCAGTAGGTACAGTTAGTGCTCAATGATGATGTTCATTAAAAACAGTCCAAGGAGGCTGACTACCAAAGAAAAAGTCGTAAGCAGTTTAAGTCACTCTCTCTGTGTATTGACTTACATTTAGGTGACTCAACCAGGTTTTTATATAATTTTTTGTGTTTGTACTTGGTGCAGAAGGTACCTATAGCCTCCAGGTATAGAAGTCTGATTTGGAGAAGTAGTGCCCCTGAGAAGTTGCACTCAAGCATTTTGTGTTGGTAAATGTCCTCAGCACTACAAAAAAATGTGAGGAGGAAGAGCCTTGTTCATTGTCTTCTGATTAAAATGAGTATTTTGTATTATATATGAAGGCATTTGTAAATTCACAGTCACTGTCCATATACTAGTTGATTTCATGATCTGAATTTGCATTTCATAAAGTATAATGTTTTTTTCATTCAGTAAATATTGAACTTTTTTTTTTTTTTTTTGACCAGTCTAGCACAGTAGTGAGAAGGGGGGAAAGTAGTAGAGCAAAGAGTTCAATCTGTAACTGCCTGTGAACAATCAAGTGAGATAACTCACTACCTTCGGACCAGCCAATATTGAACTAAAACACAGACCCTAATCCCTTTGACCCCAGAGATTAATTTCTACTATGGCTTTAAAATATAATTTAAGGGTTATGAAAATGTGATGATTCATGTCTTGTGGTGGTAGAATGCTTTAATACTACTTACTGTAGCTCTAAATGCTTTTTCCTCCTAACTTTTTATGGTAGTTATATGGTAACGAATTGGATATGTCTGAGAAAATACAGTATTAATGATATAAATATGATATTAATGCATTTTCTTGATTCTTTACAGAAGCTGTTTGTCAGCTTTCTGGATTATGTACTAGTAAATATGAAAACTGTCACAGAACTTACTCAAGTTGTTATTTGAGGTGTTTAATGTATATTACATAACTAGTAAAATTAGCTAATGTTAAAGTGTAGAATGAGCAAAGTAAGACAGCCATCTTTTTTCTGTGCTAGGAAACAGTCATAACATCATAAACTATGTAATTCAAATTTATCTCAAGATTACACTGGGTCTTGGTCATAGAAAAGTTTCTATGATGTATTTTCTATGTTAGCAAATTCTAATTATTAATATTAAAGGAAATAATATTGGGAGGTTCCAAACCTTAATAACACAGACCAAGAAGACCTGAAGACAGAATTTACACCCCAAGCAGTACAGTGTGCCATAGCTCCTGAATACATTTTCTTCAAATAAACAGTCAATTCAATATTATATAACTGGTTGCTGGCAGGTTCTGTTGCTTGTTAGAAGAAAAGATTGTTTCTTCCCAAGATCTAACCATTCAGGGTAAAGTTATTAAATTCATGTCCAAATTCTAACTTTGTCATTGCCCTCAGATGACACTAGCATTTGTAGCTGCTACAGATAGCAGATTGGCATTTTGTAAAAATTTTTGAAGTCCCACTTACTGGCGTATGTGTAACCCTCTTCCAACCCCCTTACCTTTATAATTGCCAATATGGAAATTATGCAAAGAGAGTTGAAAATGTTTATTTCTGTCCTGTTGTCTTACCCAATTTCTCCTTCCTTGGGATTGAAATAAATAGTAACACCTTAAACTGAAAAACAGAACCTAAGTCTTGCTGGGTGGGGTTGTTGGCATTTTTTTTTTTTTTTAATTTTTTCCCTGTAACTAACCCTGGTCTTTGAAAGATAATAAAATTACCTTCATTTAGTTGTGATCTGAAATCCCCATTCATTTTTAAGGGAAAAAAAATATGCCTGGGGGTAGTATAAGTTGAAAGGTTGAAAGCAAAGCCCTGATGTTTAACTTTTACTGTGCTTTTATTGGGGAGTGGATTATTGCATTTGATTTTTGTAGAGCAGTCAAGAGAGTCAATGCGCTAGAGTAGAGGTCAGAAAACTATGGCTGGTAGGCCAAATCTGGTCCATCGTCAGTTTTTACGTGGCCCACTCTGTAGAATGATTTTTAATTTGTTAGAAAAAATTAGAGTAGTATTTTGTGACACATAAAAACCATATGAAATTCAGATTTTACTGTTCATGAAGTTTTATTGAGACACATCCATGCTGGTTCATTTTAGTACTGTTTATATAGGTGCTTGTGCTTTTGTGCTACAGAAGCAGAGTTGAGTAGTTGCAACAAAGACCATATGGCCTGCAAAGCCTAAAATGTTTACTGTGTGGCCCTTTACGGAAAGAAAGTTTGTTGACCTCTGCACTAGGGGCATGATTCACTCCAACAGTTAGAATGTATCCACAGAGCTAAGAGACCTCAGAGCTAAGAGACCTTCCAAAATTATCCAGTTACTTAATGATCTCATCTATTTGGACCACAGATAAAAACCTATAAGTAAGCAAAAAAGGGTGTCAGTGAAAGCTCCTATACTTTACTTTTGAGAAAAATTCTTAGGTCTGCTACTGTATTTGTTTCTGCTGTTTGTTTCAAATACAGATTTTTCCCTTCTCTCATTCATAAATTTTACACGTTTGTTGTAGAAAGGTAATAAAATACAGAAGATGAAAAAATGTACTTGGGCTATTTATTTCCTTTCAATCTTAACATTACTGTTAGCATTTTTTTTATCGTTTATTTTTATTTTTTATTTTTTTGAGACAGATTCTCACTCTATCACCTGGGCTAGAGTGCCGTGGCATCAGCCTAGCTCACAGCAACCTCAAGCTCCTGGGCTCAAGCAATCCTCTTGCCTCGGCCTCTTGAGTAGCTGGGACTACAGGTGCCTGCCATCACACCTGGCTAATTTTTTCTGTTTTTTTATTTTAGTAGAGACAGGGCTCTCTTTCTTGCTCAGGCTGGTCTCGAACTCCTGAACTCAAGTGCTCCTCCTGCCTTGGCCTCCCAGAGTGCTAGGATTACAAGCGTGAGCCACCGTGCCTGGCCTGTATAAGCATTTTCTTAATTATATACTCAAATATTTTTAATAGCTGCATAATACTGTATTTTGTAATGATGTGTTATATCTCTTTATAAATAAGAGTTGGGAAATCTACCTTCTCAGGGTAAATAGACCTTACAGTGCTTTTCATACATTCAGTCTACCAGACTAGCTATTCCCTTGGAGATAACCACCTGTGTATCTGGATCACACCGTGATTGTTCTGCAGTGAGCTCTGAGTCTTGCCCCAAGTCAGATATGCTCTTCTGTTCTGCAGCATTTGAAATTGAAGATACTGTTCCTGAATTTGTTACTCAGAATCCCAAATTTTACTAAAAGCTCCTCAGGAAGCTGATGATAGTGGTATGAAACAATACCTTATATGTTCTGGTTTCAGCAGTTTCTTGGTTTTGTCCTTCCCCCGCATTGACTGCCTTCTTGGTAATCATAGGTCTCAGAGTACTTTCTGTTGTCCCTGCATAATTTTTCTCTTGGAGATAGCTTTGAGGATAGTGGCCAAAGCTCAGAATCACTGACATCTGAGTTTAGTGTAGCATAAAGGTCTGACCTTTTCATTTTCGGTTACAGATAACACTAACCTAGGGATTGACTATTTATTTCACTATTTTATGAGTTTGCATTTTCTCATGGTTCCAGTGAACCAACTGTCTGGGCGTTGGATCTATCTTTAAGTTCTATTGGTAACTTTTACCGTTAGTAACTGAGTGTAGCACAGCTACTGTTCCATACCATGAGTGACCACTTGGCTACCCAGGAATCAAAAACTCCTCATCCCCCATCCTTTCTCCTCCCAAACCACATGCTTCTGTGAGCCAGGGCTGTACTGGCAAATCCCACTTCTGACACCAAATGTAAGGCTATAGGAAAAAAACTCAGTTTCTACTACTATACTCTCACAACATAGAGCACTCTGTGACTCCAGATGTGTGGGGGTGTCATATAAGCAATCAGTTCTGCAGCAAATTTTCCAGTGGACACCAGCTGGGTGTCTTGTAACTCAATTATGATACTCTTCTCCTAGGGAGAGCATCACATCCCACAAATTGAGGGCTCAGTCCCATAATACGCCTCCTCTTCCACCTCAGATGCCAGTTGCAAATTGTAGGTTGTTGCCTGTACTTCCAGCCAGCTATAAATTGGGGGTTCCCATGACCCCCTCCTTATGTTTAATTTGCTTGAACAGAACTCAGGGAAATGTGTTACTTACATTTACTTATTACAAAGGATACAGATGAACAGTCACATGGAAGAGATGGATAGTGCAGGCTATGGGAAAGGGGGCACGGAGTTTCCCTGCCTTGTGTGTGCACCACCCTTGAGGAACCTCCACAAGTGGAGCTCCCAGAACTAGAACTCTATTCTTTTGGGGTTTTATTAAAACTTTATTGCATAGGCATTAAAATTGTTGGCTATTGGTGACCAACTGAACCTTCACCCCCTCCAACCTCCCTGGAAGGGATGGGTGGTGGGAAGGATTGAAAAATCCAACCCTCTAATCAAAAGGTTGGTTCCCCTGGCATCCAGCCCTCATCCTGGGGCTATTTGGGGGACCCTAGGCAATGAGCATACAAAAGACACTCATCATTCTAGAAATTCCAGGGGTTTTAAGAGCTTTTTCTCAGGAAACAAACAAAAGACCGTAAATATTTTGCAGTAGCATAGTCTTCAGCCCTTTATTCTAAAATGATATTTTTACCAGATATAAAATTCTGGGCTGGCAATGTTTTCTCCTTTCAGACTTTAAAGTCAGGTTCTTTATATTCTGTCCCCCATTATTTCTGACTAGCTGGCATTCAAAGTATCATTGTTCATCTTTATGCAGTACGTTTTTTATGGCTGCCTTCAGGATTTTCTCTGGATCTTTGGTTTTCAATTTTTTATTATGTGTGTAGTTGTGGGATTTTTTCTTATTTTTCTTGCCTGAGGTTCATTGAGCTTCTTGAATTTGTAAATTTGGTTCTGACTAAATTTGGAGAAATTTCTGGCCATTGTTCAGATATGTTTTCCACTCTTCATCTCTCCTTTCCTTCTGGATCTCCAGTTACGTGTAAGTTATACCGTTAGATATTGTCCCTGTGAAAGTTAATTGTATAAATTGGGTCATTCTTATACCCAACTATAAATCAGAATCGAGGGGCCAGAGGGGAAAAAAGTACTTGGGGCATGTAGCACCTGCTCCAAAAATTAGGTTTTCTACAAGTCCAGCTGTTGAAATGGCCTGCTGTAACCACTAAGACCAGTTTTACCTAGTCTTGGGTAAGAGCTGAGACAACATGCTGTGGCTCTAAGACTGGTTTTACCTACCATGGTCGTCACTCACCAGTTTGCCAACTTCCAAAAGCTTCTTGGTGCCAGTGAGTTTTCTTTCAAAACATGTTAACATTTCTCTGTCTAATAAAATTCCCAACCTTCTTTCTTCGAACATACTAAAGACCACTTGGTCTGTATGTATGCCCCAAATTACAGTTCTTCCCAAATAAAACATTTTAAATCTGGAGATTCATCTTTGTATTTTACTTGACTAAGACATCCCATAGGTTACTTAAGCTCTGTTCATTTTTTCCACTTTTTTCCCTCTTTGTTCTTCACATGAAATCTGTTGATCTATTTTCAAGTTCACTGACCTTTTCTTTTGTTATTTACAATCTGCTAAGTGCATCCGGTGAATTTTTAACACATTGACTGCCACAATAGAAAAAAGATTTCTTCCTTGGGGCCATAGTGTTTTATTATGAAAATAAAGTAAAAAATGTCGAAAACAAAATGATTCTTCCTAACTCAATGAAAAATTTGTTATTTTTTATTTTCTGTTATATCAACTTGAAAAATAGTTCACTCAGCTCCCAAGCAAGGTAAAGAGACATGTGCGTTACATAGGCTTCATGAGGCCCTGAGCTCAAAACTAGTGTGAGTTTTTAATAAATACAGCTCACATGGCAGTTAATGTGTTACTGTATTTTCCAGTTTGGTTATTACTATTGGTTTCTTTCTTTAGTTTGCTGAAATTTTGTGTTTGTTCATTTCTTAGCATATTTTTCTTTCATCTTTGAGCATAGCTTTAATAGTTGCTTTAATATCCTTGGCTACTAATTGTAACCTGGATCATCTTGGGGTTTTTTTTTATTAATTGACTTTTCCCTTTAGTTCAAATTTTCCCTTTTTCTCATATGTATAGTAATTATGGGTTACATTCCAAACTTTATGATTGATACGTAGAAAATACTTTGTAGATTCTCTTACATTGTTTTGGATAATGTTGGTTTTGATTTGATTGATGGGACTTAAACTGCACCTTCCTGTGACTTCTGTGGTGGTCAACAGCAGAAATTTCTGCTTAATTTTTCAAGCCTTAGTTGGGCTCCTTGGAGTCTGTCACACATGTGTGCAGTTCAGGGGTCATCTAAAAATTCCAGCATAATTTATACACAGGATTTGGTTGTGTCCTTTCTAGGATTTGTCTTCTTGCTTTTCAGCAGCTCTGATTGCCCCACACTACGTTTGATTATTCTATTTTTATTTTTATTTTTTTTTTGAGACAGAGTTTCACTTTGTTGCCTGGGCTAGAGTGCCGTGGCCTCAGCCTAGCTCACAGCAACCTCAAACTCCTGGGCTCAAGCAAAATCCTCTTGCCTCAGCCTCCCAAGTAGCTGGGACTACGGGTTTGCGCCACCATGCTCGGCTAATTTTTTCTATATATTTTAGTTGTCCAATTAATTTCTTTCTATTTTTAGTAGAGATGGGGGTCTCGTTCTTGCTCAGGCTGGTTTCGAACTCCTGACCTTGAGCGATCCTCCTGCCTTGGCCTCCCAGAGTGCTAGGATTACAGGCTTGAGCCACTGCGCCCAGCCTGATTGTTCTATTAACATTATTCTCTGGCTGGGCATGGTGGCTCATGCCTGTAATCCTAGCACTCTGGGAGGCCGAGGCGGGAGGATTGCTCAAGATGAGGAGTTCGAGACCAGCCTGAGCAAGAGCCAGACCCCATCTCTACAAAAAATAGAAAAAATTTGCTGGACGTGGTGGCACATACCTGTAGTCCTAGCTACTTGGGAGGCTGAGGCAGGCGGATAGCTCGAGCACAGGAGTTTGAGATTGCTGTGAGCTAGGCTGAGGCCATAGCACTCTACTCAGGGCAACAGAGTAAGACTCTGTCTCAAAAAAAAAAAAAATTCTCTATAGGAATTTTAGGGTCCTACCATTATACCCCGTCCTGTCCTCAGCCAAAAAAAACCAAAAACCAAAAAAAACCCTATTAAAATAATCTTACAGTGTGCCAGTTCATTCATTCTTTTGACCTTCCTTTCTCCTTTCCCCCCTTCCCTCTAGTTCCCCCCTCTTTTTTTAACTGTAGACCATCTTCCAGCTTCAGGTTTTTAGTTGTTTTGCATTGCCTTCAAGTAATTTTTTATATTTTCTCTGGATTTGATAGTTATCTGCAGGAGGGTTTGGTGTGATAGGAGTTACTCCCCATTCGTTACTAGGAAACATAAAAGACTCCATTTAAATTGTTTGAGAGCAGTGACCATGTTTTAAGTCATTTTTCTCTATAAAGTTTTACACATTGAAGATGCCCAGTAGAACCTTACTGAATTAATGGAAGGATGAATGAAATGTTCATTTTTTGGTAACTGTTAATGAATTCAGCTTTTCTAGCAAGTTAGTAAGAGAAAAAAATAATTTATTTGCTGTCCATATGTCTACTTTGATATATTAGTTCAGATCTTTTGCCCATTTTTTGATTTAGTTCTGTTTTTTTTTTTCCTGTATATTTTTAAAAGAGTTCTTTCTATATTCTGGATACAAGTCTGGATATGTGGTTTGCAAATTTTTTTTCCTAGTCTGTGGCTTGGCTTTTTGTTTTCTTAATAGTGTCTTTTGTAGAGCGTGGTTCTAATTTTGATGAAATCTAATTTATGAGTTTTTCTTTTGATGTTGATCTGAAAACTCTTGGCCTAACACAAGGTCACACAGCTTTTCTCCTGTGTTTTTCTAGAAGTTTTATAATTTTAGGTTTTATATTTAGGTGTATGATCCATTTTGAGTTAATTTTTATATTAAGGTGTAAGGTATGTGTTGAGTGAGGTTCGTTGTTTTGCCTGTGAACATCTTACTGTCCCAGCGCCATTTGATAAAAAGATTGCAGAAGAGGTTCCCCCTGCCCCACCAGACAGAGAGAGTGTCAGTCTGTTTCTCAGGCCTGGAGTGCAGTGTGATCATAGTTCACTATACCCTTGAACTCCTGGGTTCAAGTGATCCTCCTGCCTCAGCCTCCTGAGTAGCTGGGACTATAGGTGTGCACCACCAAGCCCAGCTATTTTTAAAAATTTTTTGCATCATAGTGAGATGGGATCTCCCTATGTTGCACCAGCTGGCTTCAAACTCCTGGCTTCAAGTCCCAGATTGCTGGGATTGCAGGTGTGAGCTACCATACCTGGCCTGTAGAGCTTTTTAATAGCCGACTTTTGAGTGCTTATGCTTCAGCCACTGTTTTAGGTGTTTTGTTACTGAATTCAGTGTTCCCTGCAAGTCCATGTGGCCGTTACTGTTGTTACCCTCACATGAGGAAATTGAGAAAAAAACAATTTAGGTTACTTGTCCAGAGTTACAGAACTACTGGGTGCCACAACTGTAATTTGAGTTCAATTTTGTCCCTTTGTAAGCCACATTAGTAATTTTCTTTGAGGAGTTTGAGCCTTGTCTTTAAGGGAAGGATTAAAATATGGGAGTCCCATGATCAGAATACAGGTCAAAAATGACTAATTATACTTTGGAGATTGTGGGATGAGGAGACAGGAAGAGGATTGCACTGTTTTAGTTAAGAGGTGATGGTGGTTTGAACAACCAGACAGCTGGAAAATTGATCAATGTAAGTGACTTAACAGGACTTGGTAAGGGATTGGGTATTGGGTGTAAGAAGAAAAGAATTAAAGTTAGAAGTAAGGGTGAAAAAAGTAAATTTGGAATTTCGCACATCGGGGAATGGAAGGAGATAATTGGGAATTTTAAAGAGGAGAGAAATTGTGGTACAAATGGGAGATTGCTAAATATTGTATTCTGAATACTGTATTCTCAAAGCAGCTTAAGTAAATGTTGCTTTCAGGTAGAATTGGATCACCATTTTATTGATAGAGTGTATTTTGCTAAATATTCACAGTGAATTTTTTTCTTTTTTTTACCATTTCACAGGTTAAAATTTTTTTTATTATTGTATAAGGCCCACAGATAATGAAATCTTGAAATTTTGAAAACTCTTAAGGAATTAGTAATGCAAAATAATTTTATAATAGGAAATACAACATAAAAATAAACAATTTTAGTGCTGAGTTTGCTTCTTCACTTTCCATCTGTTCTTTTGCTTAAGAACCCTTGACCTCATGTTTTTCCTCAAGTTTTTTTTTTTTTTTTGGAGACAGAGTCTCATTCTATTGCCTGGGCTAGAGTGCCGTGGCCTCAGCCTAGCTCACAGCAACCTCAAGCTCCTGGGCTCAGGTGATCCTCCTCCCTCAACCTGTCGAGTAGCTGGGACTACAGGCATGTGCCACCATGCCCGGCTAATGTTTTCTTTATATTTCTAGTTGGCCAATTAATTTCTTTCTATTTTTAGCAGAGACTGGTTGTCGCTCTTGCTCAGGCTGGTTTCGAACTCCTGAGCTTGAGTGATCCGCCCGCCTCGGCCTCCCAGAGTGCTAGGATTATAGGCGTGAGCCACCGTGCCCAGCCTTTCCACAAGTTTTAATGTACAGGGTGTCCCCAAAGTTGCCATACCTCCGGAAAATGGGAAATTGTACCTACCTGTAGATTGCCATTGTGTAGTCTATTTGGGAAAATCTGTCTTCATAGAGAAATTGGTTCTTGTCTGCTTCATGTCATGCTAATATTAGTAATAACAGCAGTATAATGTAAAAATAGTTGATGCAGTCTGTTTAAACATTTCTACTCACTTTTGTTTTTGTTGCCTAACAGGTTTGATCTGTGGATGAAATGAATCATGATTTTCAAGCTCTTGCATTAGAATCTCGGGGAATGGGAGAGGTAAGTACGTATGAATACTAAGAATTTATTATCTCTTTAATTATTTTGAGCCATTGAAACTTTTTAAAACTAAATCTTATTGAAATAGTGGTTATATGCTTCAAACTAAATGGGAGGTTTTTAAATCTCGGATTTAGTTGGAATTTTAGCTTTTTAACTCTTAGTCGTAGGTAATTTTTAGTATGATTATTTGTGTCTAGGTGATTTGATTGACTTGGTTAGATAATGCCTTATATTTTGATAATGAATATAACTAGCTTTGCTCAGAGGAAAACCACTTCCTTTATCCTTGTTCTGTTGTTTTATATATGTATGTTGTGTTTGCTTTGGCCACACTTGATTGTTCACTATTCTCCCTTTAAAAAAATCTCTTGTTCACCCAAAACTGGTTAATAAACTTCTAATTCTCTACAAGACTCTACTGAAAAGACATATCTATTGTCCTATTGCTATCTTCAGTAGAATTAATCAATTGATTTGACTTCTCCTAGTTCTTTATTTATTATATTGCTGCTTACAGTTTGTTTTATATTTGTCTTCCCTGTAAATTGCTAGCTTTGAATGCCTAGCACAGTTAGGTACTTTACATGTTTGAATGGATTTTATCATTCCTGTTAATCTGTGATTTTCTTTGGGGTACCCAATTTAACCTCACCATTACATATTTCAAGGCATCAAAAATACTTAGTTTCCCATATAGCTAATGAATATTTAGAGAACTTTATGAAAACTCTTGTGGTCACATCTATATTTTATCATGTTCTATACTGCTAACATAGACTTTGATAATAGAAAATAACAGTGAACAGACATAAGACGTGTAATTAACTGCTTGCTCCTGGAGATTATTTTACTTTGGTAGATTAGAGACCTTCATGAGACTCACTCCATCCAATGCTGTGCTCTTCAGATGCAGAAAAAGAGTCCAGTCACTCCTTTGGGCCACAAGAGGGCACCCTGCAGCTAGCTAACCCTCCCCTTCTTCAGAACAGCGTTTTCCAAAGAGTTTGTCATTTTCAGAGGACTGATTTAAGGGTGAGTTAAGGTGCTTAAGCTTAAGTATTGCCAAAATAAACTTGTTAGTTCAGTGCATAAGGTAAAATTCTGGGCCCCAAGAAAAATTTGAGAGGAGGAGTAATTTTTTTGTTAAAGAAAAAAAATGTAGCTTCATTATAGTGCAGTGTCTGCTTAGGCATTATTTATGCTGTAGGAGAATAAAAAGGTAGTTGAAAAGGGCTTTTGTTCTTTCCCTGCCACCTGTTGTCTTTGGTCTTTAGAAAGCAGAGTAACATATCTTAAAAGCAGATTTGAACAGTGTTGCAGCTTTCTAGTCTGTGAACTTGTTGATTCTTTTAAGAGCAAGTAGAGTTACACCCTACATTAATTCGAGTTAGACTCCTTATGCTTCTTAGATGTATATTGTTTATATGTTTATAAATTGGCCCATTTTTTCCCTTTCTAAATAATATTTGATAAATCCAAAGGATATCTTTTAAAAAAAATGTCATGAGCAGAACTGTAGTTGAAAGAGTTTAGTTATTTGGGGGTGGAGGAAGGGTATCTGAGGTTTTTGATAAAGAGGAGCTAAGTTGAATAGTATGTCAAATGAAATAAGCTTAAATCCAGGCTTTCTTAATGGACATGTCAGATACAAAGTAAAAGTGACTAGAATTTAGACTACCTGGTGGATATCAGCAGGTCAGTGTATCTGACCTTCATCCAGTAAAAATTTATTTTTAAATAAGTTGTTTTCACTAATTAAGTTTTTTTCTTAACAGTTTAACAACTAATACTGTTAAATCTAAGAGATAGCTAAGAAACCTATTCAAATTTCTGTCTCTGGGTTCTCTCTCCCACAAGCCTTTCTATCTTTCCTCATCTCACAGGCAGCAGGGAACCTTCTGGGATTTCCTTCTTTGCCTGTCTCTCTCTCACCAGTCTTCTCCTCCTTTCCTGACAGGTGAGGTTTTGTTTTATCCCAGAATTCTTTCATTGGAATAACTTTAAAAAAGGCTTGAGTTTTCTGGCTCTTGAGTTTTCTAAAAATGTTTGTTTTTTTTTTTAATGCAAACTCTTTTTTAAAATAGATTGCCCTATTCTTGATTTTCTGTAAAAAATAGTTTTTGCTTATTGTGTCTTAAGTGCTATAAATCTCTGGTGTACAAAGCATTGCATTTACATACAGGACTAATTTCAAATGTACTGTGTTTTGTAGATCATGATGGCTTTACTGAGCCATCATCAGAAGGGCAGTCTCTTCTGGCTGTTCATCCAGAAATAAGGACAGATTTGTATTTATCTATTCATAAATTCACCCTTTCTGTTTTTTCACTAATAGCATATTTTTGTCAAAAGACCTACTGGCAGCATTATGTCATGTGGCTTAAAGAGCAAGAGGAGATTGGACTCAGCTTCATTAGTATAGTGTTTTAATTAAATACACTGCAGAGTCATATCCCTATTATCTTCTTTAGATTGTTGAGCTATATGTAACTGGGTTCCTGTTTATTTTTTTAAATATCAGGAAAGAGGATTCTGCCTGAAATTCTTTAGGGGAACACAGAGTTTAACTTTAAAATCACTGAATTAATGTGTTTTATTTTGAGAGTATTTTTATAAGATAGTATGATGATAATGCACCCTTTTTTCTTTTCTGACACAATATTTAAAGAAAATGTTATAGAAAATTTACGTACTAAGATTCCACATGGTGTGATGAAGTGGAAAACAGAGGAGTAAGGAGACTTCTGTTTTCTCTCAGATCTCTTACTAGTATTATGACTTTGAGTAAGACTGACTACTTTAAAAATAGTAATAAAAATAACCTTTTGTATGAATCACCTCTCTCTCTCAAATGCTCTAGCTAGCTTTGATCTGAGCTGTTAGCAAGTTTCCGTTCCAGTTATTCCTATTTCAGATAGTATTTAAATAGCTGATCATAGTTTGTCTACATAAACCCTATCTTAATAAGTCTGTCTTAAACTTTACCTACTATAAGGAAGAATATCATGATATCTTAATTTTTTTTTTTATTATATCCTGTTGGTGGATACTGGACAATTTTAGAAATATTGATGAATTAAACTAATTGAGAAGAACTACCTTCTGTGATAGTTAAGTGTAAAGAGAAGGGCCTTAGAATTATTATATATGGGTTCAAATCCCATTGCTACCATTTATCAATTGTATATAGAACTTTAGACAGTTTAACCTCTGGCTCTGTTTCCTTATGTGGAATGTTACTATGTTAGGCAAGTGTTATCCCTAAGTAATAGGGCTTCATTGTCCCCCTGGAATATTCAAAACTGACTCCAAAAAAAAAAAGGCAAATAGCTATAGACAAAGTCTTTGTAGTGAATAATAATTCTTTGAAATAATCAGCCAGTTAAATGTGAGTCAGCGTGTAAACTCATGTTTTATAATAAAGGATTCATACTTTTGGTAGTGAAAGTACCTCATATTTACGTGTTTGCCATGTGCTAGATGCTGTGCTAGGCAGTACTTAATCTTATTTCATTCCGGTATCATAATAATTCTTATGACAGGACTTTTATTATTACCTTTCCCTTAAAGATGGGGAAACTGGAGCTCAGAAAGGTTAAAAACTGGCCCAGAGCCACACAGTAGTGCTTGAACAGCAGTTTGAACTCATGAGTGTCTTGACTGTGTACAATACTACTTCCCGTTGGAAGTGACAGCATTTAATAATGTTTGCTGGTGATACTAAGGATATTAGGAATGGAGAAGATTTGGGGAAGTGGTATGAGTTGAAAACATAAAAAGTATTAATATCTTTTATTAACAAAAAGGATTAAAACCTGGAAAAGCACCATTATTGGATTCTAGGAAATTACCTTGTATTTTTTGTTTTCTGCACAACTTAGTTTTTAGCGTTTATTCTTGTTTTTTATGAACTTCAATTATAAGTAGAGTGACCTTACACCCTGATTTGCCCAGGACCGTCTAGATATTTATGTGTTATAGTATAATTCTAATAGCATCCCCTTTCTCAAACTGTCCCAATTTGGATTATAAGTTATATGAACACCTTAATTTAAAACATTATAATGTAGACGTTTAGCTTTTAAATTCTTTTGTCTTTGGATTATGTTAATTTGGTTGGTTTGGAGATTTTGCATAATTTGTATTAGGAAAATCTGAAGTATATGTATACGTTGTGTAAAATGCTGGAACCAGGAATTTCATTGATTGATTGGTTTTTGATGCAGTATGCTAGGGTGCTAATTGATTTCTTTGGAGATGGAAAGGGCAAGCCATAGATACTTTTTGAAGGAAAGGACATTGTATATTCACTTAGTCATATCCAGCTTAAAAAGAGAAGAGTAGGTTGACAAGAAACTCTGAGTTGCCTGATCTTGGTTTAGAGCTTTTGTGAATTAGGGAACTAATTAATATGAAGTGGTATTGTATAATATAGTTTACAGATCTGTAAGGTTCCTTAGCCTTGTTTTCTGTAATATACTTTCCTATTTCTTTTACGGTAAAAGAGTCTCCAGGGGCAAATCTCTCTTTTTATTGCTGTTCCAGTCAGTGCATTGTTGAACCTTTTCTTTTCTTTTTCTTCTTTAACTATTCCATCCTGGCTGCGGGAGGTGGCTCACGCCTGTAATTTTAGCACTCTGGGAGGCGGAGGCTGGTGGATCACTCAAGGTCAGGAGTTCGAAACCAGCCTGAGCAAGAGCAAGACCCCATCTCTACTACAAATAGAAAGAAATTAATTGGCCAACTAAAAATATATAGAAAAAAGTTAGCTGGGCATGGTAGCACATGCCTGTAGTGCCAGCTACTAGGGAGGCTGAGGGAGGAGGATCACCTGAGCCCAGGAGTTTGAGGTTGCTGTGAGCTAGGCTGAGGCCACGGCACTGTAGCCCAGACAACAGAGTGAGACTCTGTCTCAAAAAAAAAAAAAAAAAAAAACTATTCCATCCTGAATTATTGCTTTGCCCTATGTTTAATCTATTTTAATATATTCTTGGTCACCAGCTAGTAGTTTCTCTAAAAGTACTTGAATAAGTGTCTAAACTCTCACAGAAAACTGTGTCTAGAATGTTGGTGAAGGCTTTGGTAGAAGTATTAATTTTAACTACTAAATTGTTTTTCTGTGCTTGAAAACTTATAAATGTTTGCAAAACGAAAAGATACTTATAGTACAGTGCTTGGCAAAGTAAGCATGCTTGGTAAGTGGTTGGCAGATCCCCCCCCCCCCCCCCCGTTACGTAATTTACATTTTAAAGCAGTTGTCAA
This sequence comes from Lepilemur ruficaudatus, assembly GCA_963574885.1. Classification (NCBI taxonomy): domain Eukaryota; kingdom Metazoa; phylum Chordata; class Mammalia; order Primates; family Lepilemuridae; genus Lepilemur; species Lepilemur ruficaudatus. Next base: position 25,594 of record CAUYRT010102104.1, read on the forward strand.
TGAAGGCACTCACAGAATCTTATCCCAGAAGACTTTGAAATAGTATCCGCAAAGAAGTTCTGTTATTTCTACTACCTCAGAACATTAGCCTGTTTTAGCCACTTCTGTGTCTTCAATAAATGCTTCTATTAGTTGTAACTTTTAGATTCCTTACTTGTTACTCTTATTTTGAAACTTGAGAGTTTTCTTTGTAAAGTATGGGATAAAAGCATTTCTTTATTCTTTTAGGAATTATTTTCATCTTGAAATGGCTTATTTTTTAAGGGATTAACTTGTTTTACTATGAATAAACATTCAGTTCTTTAAATACATCACGTATGATGCTTTAATATCAGTATTAGCTTTCTGTTTTGTTTTAATAATTACATGAATCTTATGGTGAGATTTTTAAAATTGAAGGACTAGAGGAGACTGTAGTTTATTTACCACAGTCTTTGTTAGAGCAGCTTATTGTCTAAAATGGCTATACTTTATAAATACAAATCATTTACAGTCCAGGAAGATCCTAATATGAGAAAACTTCTTGTTTTAAATACTTTCTTCTGAAATTAGGAATATTTTGTTTAGCAAAAGATCTAAGGAGTATGCCCAAATTGAATTTTCCTCCCTCCCTTCAAAACTACTGCTTTTGTTGTATTTTTGTTTTCCCATTTTGGCCAATAGTACTACCATTTACCTTGTTACCCAAGTTTTCAAAGTTTTATCTTTTTTACCCACCTTCCCCACCATTTGTGTTCAGATCCTATTGACTCTCCAAAAGTTTCTCAAATCCATTTAAATTTCCCAGTTCTTTCTGCCAATACCCTCTTTCAGTTCTTGCTGTCTTGGCCCTCTTGTTGTAATTCATCTAAACTGGCCTCCTTGCCCCCTTCTCTTGGTTACAATTTACAACTTGAGTTGTTCTAAAACATAAGGTTACTCTTGCTAACTTCTCTTGATTCCACGTTGCTTCAATATGATATCCAACTTAGCATGTCTTTAAGGGACCTCATAATCTGACCTGGGTGACTTTACTTGCCTCAATCTTGGCCTCCCCATATCTGTTCCTCCATCTCATACCCTGTTCTATACACTATACATTTTCTCAAGTTTTTGCCTTTGTTCATGCTTTACTATGTCTTACATACAATCTTATTTCTTAATCTTATCTCTTGCACACATCATCTTATCTCTCAATTTAGTAATTCAGGTGTTACTAAGTTACATTTTATTATAGTTTATATGTTTGTGAGCTCTCTAAAGATGAGGTCACTATGCCCTTAAAGAGGCAAACACAGGTAATTTAGTATGATAAGTATAGTAGTAGAAGTATACACAGGTTTGATTGTTAACACTGAAAGACTGGTTGTCTAATTATGGGCTGAGAGGGATGAGTATCTTATGAGTGCATCTTTAAAATGCTAAGTGCACATCTCTGAAAACCGATCCTTTCTTCTCAAATATATTCTAAGTCCTCCTCCTCTGGGTGACAGGAATGGTAGAAAGGAGAGACCTGGATGAATATTAAATAATTATTAAAAATTGCCCAAGTACACGTTTTGAGTAAGCAGTGAATGGTTATATCAACATATTTTTATGTGCTGTGTATGTCGCAAGATAGGACAAAGCATAACTAACACCTTGAGATTGCTAAAGGTTGTGGGCCTTTCTATGCATATTTTCTACTATCCACGGTTTCTTGATATGGCATTTACATATTGATAGTATTCAGGAGCTAGTAAGAGTTGTAAAGTTCACTTCCACTGAATAACTGAAGTAAGAAAGAAAAAATATTTTCTATCCTGGATGCTATAGGATAGGAGGTGGTGTAAGGACAGAACTTAGAAGTGAAGAAAAATGGTAACCCTTTGTATGGATGTGTTTATTATGTTATATATTCTTGAGGAAGAAATTTAATAAACTTTTTGAATAAATTCATATATGAAGAGAATAGCATAGTGTTTTAAAAAATGTAGAAAAGTCAGAAGTGGACTTTGGTTAATGTTTAGGTCTAGAGTTATTAAAGCCAGTACATAAAAATAAGTATAAAGTTATTTTACTATTGAGATAATTTAGAAATAGGTCACTCTGAATTTTCATTAGCTATAAAAACTAACATGTACATATCAGTGATATGTTTGCTATCCCCTGTATATTCTTTGTAATTAATTAGAATAAAATTTAACTGTGATTTTTTTTTTTTTTCCTTCCCTTCCCCTGAATAGCTTTTGCCTACCAAAAAGTTTTGGGAACCTGATGATTCAACAAAAGATGGACAAAAAGGCTTATTTCTTGGGGATGATGAATGGAGAGAGACTGCATGGGGAACTTCTCGTAAGTTACTGGTGTATGTGTGAGAATTATGAATATACTCAACGCTTTTTTTTTTCTTAAACAAACCCTGCCCACCCTCAGCGAATATCAGGAGAACATCTGTAATGTCTTTGAGGATTTTATAAATCTTTGTAATGCACATTTTCTTATGGCAGTTAACCCTTATCTGTCTGGCAGCACATCTCGTGTACTTGATTAGTACACTTAATTTTAGAAGTGTTTGTTACTATAACATTTTATTAAGAAGTTTTTTGGTTTTTGTTTTTTAATTAACTCTGATTATGAAATTCTGAATTCCCATTAAAATAGGGGACAGATTAATTTAACCATGGAAATTTTCAGTTGTATTAGATGATAGTGACCGATTTATCTAATTGCAGCTCAGTCTAGCTTTAGACATTTGTTGCACCCAGAAAGGGAGTAAACTGCCTTGATAATGTAGAACTCCCAGAAAGGGAGCAGGTCTTTGAATGTTTTTGATTTCCGTAAGTATTGGGAAGAGACTTAGGTCTAAGAAACTGTTAAGAGAAAATTTACTGGTGTATAAGCAGTATAACTTGCAGAAATGACAGTATTTATTGGGAAATTAAAGAGCATAGTTACATTCTTAAGATAGCATATCATTTTACTTATTATGTTTTTAAATGATTGTGATTTATAAAATCTGAGAGATGTACAGATAGAATATCAACATGTACTTTACAAATAAGTTTTCTCTTTTTATTACCGAGTTTAACACATCTTTTTTTTTTTTGAGACAGAGTTCACTCTGTTGCCCGGGCTAGAGTGCTGTGGTGTCAGCCTGGCTCACAGCAACCTCAAACTCCTGGGCTTCAAGCGATCCTTCTGCGTCAGCCTCCTGAGTAGCTGGGACTACAGGCATGCGCCACCATGCCCAGCTATTTTTTTCTATTTTTGGTAGAGACAGGGTCTCTCTCTTGCTCAGGCTGGTCTTGAACTCCTGAGCTCAAACGATCTGCCTGCCTCGGCCTCCCAGAGTGCTAGGATTACAGGCATGAGCCACCGCACCTGGCCAGTTTCTGTGCCCCCCAATTTGCTTACTTTAACTTTTTATCTTTCATATTTAGCTTAAATATCACCTCCTTTGGTAGTCAATCTAAGACTGCTAGGGATTGATGCCCCCATCTTTGTGTTCCTATAGTATCAATAGAAATTGAAGCGTTTGTATTTTATTCTGATTAAACCTATAGTCTGTTTGAGGGCAAAGACCTTGTTGTTTGTTCTTGGGTTCTCTGTGCATAGCTCAATGCCGAGCATATGAGAGAGTAAATCAATATTTGAACTATGTAAATGCATGAGTGAATGAGCAAATGAAAGGGTATAATGAAATGAAAGTGTAATTTGGCTTAACAAAAGTAGCATCATTTCAAAATTACTATAGTTAATAAAATTATGCCCCTATGAGAGTTCATCCTAGGTAGTTTAAGGGCTAGACAGACCTAAATTCTGTGGTATTAGTGATTTTTTTTTTCCTTACAATTTCCTGGTTAGCAAGTATTAGTGATTTTTTTTCAAACTCATTCGTGTTTATAGTGTTAAAGCCATGTGTTCTGATCTCCAGCCTATAACTGTGAGCTTGAGAAGTGCTTCTGCCAATTTGGAAGAAGTTATTTTTATTCTTCTAGATTTTATCCCTGAAGGTTTTTGTTATGAATTGTTACATTATGAATCACCAAAAGATGGTTAACTTTTAATATGATTCTTACAAGCAACTGAGCCTTCAGGTTAACATTTTTACCTTAATTGACCTTTTTAGTTTGCTCTTTACAAAGGTTTTTACCTGTTTATTACCAAACGGCTCTTTCCTTCTGTGTTTTCAAGAGATGTGCTCCAGCCAGTGAATCTCAACAAAATGAAGAGCTTTCTATAAAAATTAGTAATAACATTCAAAATAAAACAATGTGCTGATTTTTTTGCACTGTGTATATTAATTTGTGTAACTATATTTTGTTTCATAAAATGTACAAATATATAATTATATTCTTTCTTCCAAACAGACCATTCAATGTCCCAGCCTATTATGGTACAGAGAAGATCTGGACAGGGTTTTCATGGAAACAGTGAAGTAAATGCAATACTGTCTCCGCGATCAGAAAGTGGAGGCCTTGGTGTGAGCATGGTAGAATATGTATTAAGTTCTTCTCCTGCTGATAAATTGGATTCTCGATTTAGGAAGGGAACTTTTGTAAGTATTTTGAATAAAGAACTATTCAATATTTGCTTGATAGTTATTTGGTTTTATTTTATTTTTAAGTCAGTTTGTCCCCCTCACCCCTTCCTAGAGCTAAAGGAAATGTTATAGCTATTTGTGTCTTGTTTTCTTCACATGGCCACTTCTTGAAATACATGAAATGATAGAACTATTAGAAATATTTATGATGTTAACCATGTTACCAAAATAAGCCATATTAATTTTGAAAAATAATTTGCAAAATTAAAATTGCTTACTCCTGGTAGTGCTTGATGGAAAAAAAATAACAAAATTATGTATGCATTAAACTAAATAGAATATTAATCTAGTTTGTGGTGTCAACTGCTTTTTCAGCACCGCTATAGTTAAGGTTGCCTTAGCTCTTCTGTTATAAATCACTAGTTTTGTACTCAAATTTTTGGCTTTTAATAAACTAGTTGACTACAAAATTAAAATAAGATTCAATGCTTTTATTGTTTACATGCACTGTAGTGTAGTTTCAGGTCACCTTATGGTGCCTTTTTTGTTTTGTTTTGTTTTCTATTAACTATTCAGAATCAAACAGATTCTTTTTCCTCAGGGCACTAGAGATGCTGAAACAGATGGACCTGAGAAAGGAGATCAAAAAGGCAAGGCTTCTCCATTTGAGGAGGACCAAAACAGAGATCTTAAACAAGGAGATGATGATGATTCTAAAATAAATGGCAGAGGTTTGCCAAATGGAATGGATGCCGATTGCAAAGATTTTAAGTAAGACTTTAACTTTCTAAAGAAGAAAAGCATATCTCTGTAGGGATTATTACTATTAGTTGATGTGACTCACTTAGACATTTTTGCAATTTAGGTTTATTTCTTTTGTACCTTGTGTTAATCTAGACAAATAATTTTTTACAAAAGAAAAATTGATGATTGAGCCATTTTTAAAATAATCTTCAAAACTGTCTCTAAAACAGTACATGCTGTTGAAAGAGTAATGTTAGAAGCTGCTGTTACTTTTCTGCTAATATGGTAGTCTAAATTTAAACTTTCCTCTCTGCTGTAATTTAGTGGAGGTTTAATCTGGTTTTTTTTCCTCCTTGGGGTTGCTTTTGAGCACCTTTCAGTGGAGTTTTCCTCTTCCTTCTACCCCTGTATTTATTCCCTGCCTTCCATTTAACTTTAATTTTAGAAATGAGATAAAATTAGCTTAGGTACAGTGACCTGCCTTATGAGTTTATGCTAATTCCTGATACTGTTCCCACATATAGGAAATGGGGAACGTATTAGAGAGTTCAAAAAAATTAGCTTTAAACTCAGAATTCTTTCCAGTTGTAGCTTTTCAGTTGCCTTCTTTTGGCAGTTAAATAAGAATTTTCTTTTAGTTTTTGGTCTTAGATTAGACAGTGTACATTTATCTACATATTAGGGAGTTGTTTCTTTATATTGATTTTCTGTACTTTATATTTCAATAGTGAGATACTTTGGAGCCTATCCCTGAAAATGAGCTGTTGCTTTGAGGTCTTGTGAACCATGGAATCTTAGATAAAAGAGTATAGGTACATGATGGGGGTATACTTTTACATTTATTGCTTTTAATTATTAAAAGCAGAGTAACAGTGGTTCTTAAAAACAGTGCCATTTCTTTCTGTTATGAGTGCAAAAAAGCATCCAAAACCAGTAAACCTCTTTTGATAAGAAATAAACTTAATGTTATTCAATTTGTTTTAGAACCTTATCGTGATCTTGCTCTTCTGCTATTACCTACCCAAAGTTTTAGTCAAGAACATGCATTTAAAACTTACTTGATTATAAACCCTTCAGAGTATACATTTATAATTGAAGTGTTAATACACCATTAACTATAGCAAGAAAATAGCACCACTGATAGCATAATGATTTTTGTTTCCTAATATGTCCTCTAGTTTTTGCTATATGTTATTTCCTGTGACAGGTTATGCTTCTCGCCTTAAAATATTAATATGAACTTAATGTTTATTAGCATTCTAATTTTATTCCATTAAGTTTTAGATACATGTTTAAAACTATTAATTAGATACGATATTAGTTACTACTTGATAATGTAAAAATGTTTCAACAGAATAGTTGTGGCCGTATGGTCACTGTACCAGCACATCATTAATAATGTTCATTAACTGGTACATCATCCATATATACATTACTGGAGTAGAACGGAAATGTATGAAAGAACTATGGGGGGGCTTTCTTTTTTTTTTTTTTTTTTTTTAATTGGCTGATTTCAAAGAAGATCCTTTCGGTTTTATTTTTTCTTCCCATGTGTCCTGAATGAGAAATGAACCTTTGGAATGCTCATATGCAAAATTGGGTGTAGCTAAAGGGAAAAGAAGTTTGAAATCTTCCAGTGTTGCAAGGACAGTGGTTTTTGTTTTATCTTTAAATAAAATGTAAGTTAAATATCTGGAGAACAAGTCTTAAAATCAAGGAATTGCTTTATAAACTACTGTGTACATGCTAGCAAATTTTTCCAATGTGGAGCACCTGAAGTTGGGGATGGAATTAGATGTAACCCGCTGGCATTAAATGCCAGATAAAAGAGTTAATACCATTTACTTCATATACTTATTATGATTGAATATACTATGAATGCATGGTTATTCTGAACAATAAATGAGTTCTTATAAGGGAAAAGAACTTATATAAATATGTAGAATGAAAGACTTCAGATGAGCATCAATTATGTCTAGAAGGTGAAAAAATGTTTAGACCATGAAAGATGATAGTGAAAACACAATACTTAAAATTCAGTCCAATGCTAATGAATTTCTTATAAAAATTAAGAAGGCCATACAATAGAGAAAGTTTTTAAAAAAAAAAAAATATAGAATATACCTTTCATGCTGTGTGTATTTATTTTTTGATAAATATGTTATATATTTCTTTCTGATGGTTTAAAGTGAAACAATTTGGTATGAGGATGGTCTTTGGAGTTGTCATAGAGGGCTTTCACAAATTGTTGTTTTGTTCTTATTAGTTGGAACCAGAAGGTCATCTCAGTCTCTTTAATAAAGAAACTGGGGCTTCAAGAATGAAATGATTTGCTCGAAATCTTATTTAAAGGACAAGAGTCTGGAGTTAGCCTTTTGTTTTAGTTCAGTGGCCTTTTTTGTTATGTCCCACATTTTACTCCCTTAAGTGGTGGAGACCATAATGATCTCTTATGGCCAGGTTTTTTCATTAAATATTATCAAACAAGATGTTACGGCAGAATTATGTGCTGGTGGGCAGCATAGCAGTATGGTGGGTTAGGTTTTGGTATTGAGATTTCAAACCATATTTACTGCTTAATAGTCTGCTTTTCCTACTTAACTGTTAATTTTGTCTGTGGTTTGAGACAGGTTTCTAGTAGTATAAACCTAAGTTGTGATATTGGCCAATTTTCTTATCTGTAAATTTGAGTTAAATCTATGGTATTCAAATTGAGGAGTGTAATCATTAATAATATTTTTTAAATAGCTTCAAACCATGACAGTTCTTAAGATAAAAGTTATATTAAATAGAACAAAATGTGATAAAGAGGCATGGTTAGTGACCCAGAATGCCTTATTGACTGTATTTATCACCATTTGTTTTCATGATTTTTCTACTTACCCGTTTTACCTTTTGTCTTGTTACTTTTACTCATAATTGTTTCTATTTTCTTCATGTAGTCGTACTCCTGGAAGTCGACAAGCCTCTCCAACTGAAGTAGTTGAGCGCCTGGGCCCCAATACTAATCCCCCAGAAGGATTGGGGCCTCTTTCTAATCCTACAGCTAATAAACCACTTGTTGAGGAATTTTCAAATCCTGAAACTCAGAATCTGGATGCCATGGAACAAGTTGGTCTGGATTCCTTACAGTTTGACTATCCTGGTAATCAGGTACCCATGGACTCTTCAGGAGCTACTGTAGGCCTTTTTGACTACAATTCTCAACAGCAGGTAAAGCATACTCTTTCTTTAAGAAGTTCTTCTTAACTATATAGTGGTGTAGCCTGAAGTACTATGAGACATTTGATATAAATGATAAGGGTTCTTGAACACTTAATGTTTTATTGATTGAAATGTCCTGCTGATAGTTGAGAATGTGCTTCAAATAAGTGTTTAAAACAGTTTATTCAGAACTTTCTAATTAGAAATGAAATGTTTTGAAACTAATCTTTGTATTAAATATTTTCCCTAATAGCTCTTTCAGAGGACTAATGCACTAACAGTTCAGCAGTTAACTGCAGCTCAGCAACAGCAGTACGCATTAGCAGCAGCTCAGCAGCCACATATAGGTGAGTCTTCATAAATTCCCATTTTGACCAGAGTTAAAGACTGTAACAAAAATCTTATTTTTAGGAAAAAATCTTGTGTTTAGAATGTTTCATTTTCCATTTGCTGATTGGTGATATTATGTTACTTTTTAAAATATTGAGATCAAAGAGTTATATCACAAGAGTACTAATTAACTAGGGAAGAATTATTTCTTGTTATTACTTGCATGACTGGTTAAATAAAAATCTATCATTTGATAAAAGTTGTCAGTGCTTAAGATTTTTTCCAACATTAAGTCGAGAGTCAAATACCTAGAAATTCAAATGTAGTTGTCCATTATCAAGTCAGAATGTTCATTTAAAAATTGTTTTGAAATAGGCATTCCAAGAAAATTTCTTAAAAATATTTTCTTCCTGCATTAAGTTATTTGGTCTTTGACCTTTAGTCTTTACTATTAAATATAATGTGAATTTTTACTGCTATTGGGGGTTTTTTATTTTTATTTACTGCTTCCCCCCAGTATAAATCTTTACTGTTTGTTAATACAGATCAATCTTGCTGGTAGCCATTTCATGATTAGTTTTTTTTTTTTTTTTTTTTTTAAGCAGAGTATCACTGTGTTGCCTAGGCTAGAGTGCCATGGCATCAGCCTAGCTCACAGTAACCTCACACTCCTGGGCTCAGGCAATCCTTCTGCCTCAGCCTCCCAAGTAGCTGGGACTACAGGCATGTGCCACCATGCCCGGCTAATTTTTTTAATATATATATATTCTTTTCGTTGGCCAATTAATTTCTATTTTTAGTAGAGTTGGGGTCTCACTCTTGCTCAGGCTGATTTCAAACTCCTGACCTTGAGTGATCCGCCTGCCTCAGCCTCCCAGAGTGCTAGGATTACAGGTGTGAGCCACCGTGCTCGGTCTCATGATTAGTTTTATTAGGTTTTCCCCCCTCCCAACTGTTTTCCTGACCCTTCCGTTGGTTGAATATGGAATAAACTAAGAATACAATTCTTAAAAAAGTTTTTATTTTGAAATAATTGTAGATACACATGGAGTTTCAAAGAGTACAGAGAGGTTCCCCGTATTGTTTACCCAGTTTTCCCTAACGGCTACATCTTAAATAATTATAGCATTAATACAGTATCAGGAGCAGTATTAAGACATTGATGGTGGTATATATAGTTTTGTGTCAGTTTATCACATGTAGATTTGTGTAAGGATTTTTATGCCTATCTGACTTTGGCTAAACTTAATTCCTGGTTAGAAAAGGTGTGAATACTCAACATCAGAGTTGGGGAGGAGGGGGAAGATATACTAAGTTGGTTCTCTTCCCTTAACTTTGTATTATTTTGTGTTAATGAAGTAAGGCTTCTTAGGTCCCAAATTTTATTTTTGGTAACGATTTCTTTTGTTTTTTTTCTTTTTCTTTTCTTTTTTTTTTTTTTTTTTTTGAGACAGAGTCTCACTCTGTTGCCTGGGCTAGAGTGCCGTGGACTCAGCCTAGCTCACAGCAACCTCAAACTCCTGGGCTGAAGCGATCCTTCTGCCTCAGCCTCCCAAGTAGCTGGGACTACAGGCATGTGCCACCATGCCC
>CAUYRT010102105.1:0-28902 GCA_963574885.1 Lepilemur ruficaudatus
GATTATAGGGTAAGGCACCGCGCCCGGCTACCGCTTTTTATTAATCCACTCATGTGTTGGTGGGTACTTGGGTTGTTTCCAAATCTTTGCGATTGTGAATTTTGCTGCTATGAACATTCGAGTGCAGGTGTCTTTTTTATACAATGTTTTTTTTACCCCGTTTGGGTAGATGCCCAGTAATGGGATTGCTGGAAGAGGTAAGGTCTTTATATTCACATTTTACAATGTAAGAAACTGAGGTTTATAAAAGTAACTAGCCCAAAGTAACATAGATAATAAGTGAGTCAGGATTAGGAAAGCAGGTAAATAATAATAATTGTAGTTACTGAGCTAATGCCTTACCTGAATTATTTCATTTTTGTCTCACAGCTATCCTGTCTGTTAGGTACAGTTATTATCTCCCATTTAAAATGAAGAAACAGATACTTAGAATAAACAGTTTTCCTGAGGTCACATGGCTAACAAGCCAGAATTTGAACCCAGGTCTAACTCCAAAGCTTATACACTACATAGTACATCAGGGCTACATCTGCCTCGGGAAAGGCTGGCATGCTGTCACCTGAGAGGCTTTGCAGGGATGTAGCCATTACTCCAGTGAATTGACTACAGTTCAGGGCCCTCAGTCTGCAGGCAGAGATTTGATTTAGTCATCCTACTGAGAACCAATCCATCCTTTGGGGTAGACTCACATTAATTAAACTCAGCAGACTCCATGAAAAACCAGAGGGCCAGTTTACTCATAATGAAAAATGTAACTACAATTGAAGTTCATGTGACCAGTGCATTTTCGTGTTCTCTCTGTGTAAATAGACCTCTATAGGAATCTGTTTTTTTTTTTTTTTTTTTTTTGGAGACCGTCCCTCTATATGTCTGCTGCTCAGGCTAGAGTGCAGTCACAAGATCATCGCTCACTGGAACTTCAAACTCCTGGGTTCAAGCCATCCTCCTGCCCCATCCTCCCAAGTAATAGCTAGGACTACAGGCACACGCCACCACACCCAGCTCATTTTTCTTTTTTGTGTAGAGATAAGGTCTTGCTATGTTGCCCAAACTGGTCTCCAACTCCTGGTGTCAAGCAATTCTCCCGCCTCAGCCTCCCAAAGTGCTAGCATTACAGGTGTGAACCACCATGCCTGGCCTAATTTTTTTTAATATTTTTTTTAGAGATGAGGTCTCACTGTGTTGTCTGGGCTGGTCTCAAACTCCTGTCCTTAAAGGATCCTCCCACCTCAGCCTCAAGAGTAGCCTCAGTGGCATGAGCCACTGTGCCTGGCAGAATCCTAATTTTAATCTGAAATTATTTACTAAATATGGAATCCAAGCAAAGAGAAATAATTTGATGATTTAGAAGGATGTTTGCCACATAGCAAGGACTCAGTAAATCTTGGTTGTTGTTATTATTAATACCCATGTACATGAGAGAGGGAGGTTTATGAATTTCCTAAACTTACATGAAAATTTTTGCATGTGTATATACGTGTATTTTTCCAGGGAGGAGTCAATATCTTTTATTAAATTATCAGAGTGTCAGTGACCTACAAGAAAGGTTACAGGCAATAAATTCTACACAGAATCCTGAACAGCTTGATGGAGCAAACAAAATTTGAATTGCCTTGATAGTCTTCCAGAGCTAAGGCTGTTATGCTTCTTTGATTAAGTATAACCTCTTAGTTTCTAAGTCATTCTTAGAGACTTTTTATTCCCATAATTTCTTTTTTCTTTTTCTTTTTTTGTTTGTTTGTTTGATTTTGAGACAGGGTCCCACTCTGTCATGCTGGGTAGAGTGCAGTGGCATCATCATAGCTAACTACAGCCTCAAACTCGTAGACTCACATGATCCTCCTGCCTCAGCCTCCTGAGGAGATGGGACTACACTTGTGAGCCACCATCCTGGCTAATTTTTTCTATTTTTGGTAGAGACAGGGTCTCGCTCTTGCTCAGGCTGATCTCAAATTCCTGGCCTCAAGCGATACTCCCACTTCGGCCTCCCAGAGTCCTAGGATTACAATCGTGAGCCACCGCTCCGGACCGTAATATCTTTTGTGTATGTTTTCTTAGCCCTTTTGCAAATCCTATAATTTATTTTCCCATTTAGTTCATTCAAAATCATCTCCTTTTGGGCCGGGTGTGGTGGCTCACGCCTGTAATCCTAGCACTCTGGGAGGCCAAGGAGGGAGAATCGCTCAAGGTCAGGAGTTCAAAGCCAGTCTAACCAAGAGCGAGACCCCGTCTCTACTAAAAATAGAAAGAAATTAATTGGCCAACTAAAAATATATAGGAAAAATTAGCCAGGCATGGTGGCACTTGCCTGTAGTCCCAGCTACTCTGGAGGCTGAGGCAGTAGGATTGCTTAAGCACAGGAATTTGAGGTTCCTATGAGCTGGACTGATGCCACAGCACTCTAGCCCGGGTAAAAGAGTGAGATTCTGTCTCAAAAAAAAAAAAAATCTCCTTTTGGAGATGACATTCTTAACATCCAGGCTTTTCTTCTAGAGTAATCAATGACTAAGCAGTACTACCTGTTCTTTTTTGTGCCTAGGATACCACATTGGTAGCAGCAAACAGTAGTTTGCTAAGAAAAAAAGTCATAGCACTACATCTAGAAGGTCCAGCTTCCCACTCTTCTTTAGGTTATTTGTTAATATAATGGCATTGGGGTGTGGTGTTATTTCAATTATGAAGAATCTATCTCCTTTTATATTTGCCTTTCTGTCAGCACACCCTTCAAAAGTGCCTTGAATTACAGCTTCTTTGGACATATGACACAAATCTGTGTCTGGAAGGACCTAGACCAGGGAGACCCAAATTGTCTTTTCTGTATTTATTCCACAGTATTTATGGAGTAACTTCTATATTATAAGCACTTCCTAGGCACTGGAGTAACAATGATGAACAGGGATTTAGAGTATAGTGGGGGAGTGAGACCCATGAATTTAAAAGTACCATGTAGTGTGCTTCAGTAGAGGAATACACACAGTGGTAAGAGAGCACAGAGGGGGCCTGTTTCTACTTTGTTTCAGGGGACCAGGCAAGGATTCCAGAGGGATAACACTTGAAGGATGAGTAGGAGCTGAATGAGCAAACACAATGGGGAAAGGAGCTTTCATTTCAGAGGGAATAGTGTGTGCAAAGGCATGGAGGTATAAAACAACTTGCTGAAATAAGATAAAAAAGAATGTTGAAAGAGAAGGAGAAAAAAAATGAGTACAACTGTAGATAAGTAAATAGGTGGTGGATAGAAAGACGGGAGCTTCTTCCTGAGAGCCCTTGTTTTCTTTATTAAGTAGCAGACAATGGCATCCAAGGTGAGGGGACAAGAATAGAAAAGGGGGCTTTAGGAGACTACTGAAGGTTTAGAAAACGGGAAGTGAAGCTAACCATGCTTATATAGGAGAATTACTGAGCAGTATTGAGAACCTATCGGGGAGAAGCAGTGATACAGCTGTTAAGACTTCTGTCTGCCCATTTAGCTAACTCTGACTCTCCGTTCCTATCTCCTCTTAATGGAAATTTCCAACTGGTCTCAATTTTATTTTTACCTAACTTCTGTGAAAACACCAATCTTTCTGTAGTCCAATATTCTCCTTTGAATTTTTGTAGCTTCCATATCTCAAGCTCAAAAAACATTTTTTTTTTTTTTTTGAGACAGAGTCTCGCTCTGTTGCCTGGGCTAGAGTGAGTGCCGTGCCATGGCGTCAGCCTAGCTCACAGCAACCTCAAACTCCTGGGCTCAAGCAATCCTCCTGCCTCAGCCTCCCAAGTAGCTGGGACTACAGGTGTGCGCCACCATGCCCGGCTAATTTTTTCTATATATTTTTAGTTGGCCAATTAATTTCTTTCTATTTTTAGTAGAGACAGGGTCTCACTCTTGCTCAGGCTGGTCTCAAACTCCTGACCTTGAGCAATCCACCCACCTCGGCCTCCCAGAGTGCTAGGATTACAGGCGTGAGCCACCATGCCCGGCCTCAAAAAACATTTTTGAAGACCCACTGTGTAGCTGGTTCTACAAAGCTAAACACAATGTAGTGTTTAAGTGCCTTTAAGGAGCTTAGTGACAGAGAATAGGAGAGGGATTGAGGAGGAATATAATAAGTGAATAAATAATAGTACTAAAGGCAGATCATGAAAAGTACATTAGAAGAGCATGAATACAGTATACATAGGTTCAGAGTTCATAACCCAGTTGAGAATATCATCAGGGCCTCAGGCAGGCAATTTATATAGAACACGGGATTTTTTTTCAGACCATGAAGAACTACCCATAAGGTAGGGTAACCTGAAAAGTTCAGAGCACTCCATTAAAAAGAGTTGCATTGATCTGTAAACATTATAGGGACAACTCACCTCTCTAGCTATTTTATCCAACTGAGATGGCTTTATTGCTTTACTACCCCTTCAGCTGCCCAGCAGAGCAACCCTGTCTTCTGACTTCTTAACTGCTGTTAGTCTTGACTGCCTGGCTGCTACTTTCTTGATAGTGGTTCCTTCCAAAACTAACTCTCTGTTCTTGATCCTACATTGGACCTGCTGAATCCTATCCAACCGCAGCCAGGGATCTTCTGGTCCTTACCTCTGAGCCACTTGATCAAGCAGCAGTTTACATCAGCAGACTCCTTTACCAGAGAGTGTCTTATCCCCATGAACATACATATTTAACCTCATGTCAATCAGCTACATTTTTACTACACCAAGCCTCAAGCTTATAGTAACCAGAATCCTGAACACTTTCCTGGAGCAAGCACAACTGGAATTGAATTGTAACTATATTCTCCCAGAGCTGAAGCTATTATATTATATCGCAGTTTATTTTGATCAAGTATAACGTGTTAGTTTGTGCTGTTCCCTTTATTGATGATTTCTAAGCCTAGGATTTCATCTGAACCAATTGAGATGATCATGTCTTTTTTTTCCTTCATTTTATTAATATGGCATATTACATGGATGATTTGTGCTGAAGCACCCTTGCATTCCTGGGATAAATCCTATTTGGTTATAATGTATATGCTGCTAGATTCGATTTGCTAGTATTTTTTTGACCTTATAAGGTTTGGGGGCTTTAGGGTTTTTTTTTTGTTTGTTTTTGTTTTAGACAGGGTCTTGCTCTGTTGCCAGGGCTAGAGTGCAATGGCATCATCATAGCTTACTTCAACCTCAAACTCTTGGACTCAAGCCATCCTTCTACCTCAGCCTCAGGAATAGCTGGAACTACAGGCATACACCACCATGCCCAGCTAATTTTCCTACATTTTTTTGTAGAGATTGCAGTCTCGCTATGTTGCTCAGACCGGTCTCAAACTCCTGAGCTCAAGTGATCCTCCTGCCACAGCCTCCCAAATTGCTGGGAGCCACCACGCCCAGCCTGGGTTGAGTATTTCTTATTCATTAGGCTAGATTAGTGCCTGGCATAGATTATCCATTATAAATATTTCTGATACATGAATGAATAAATAAATTATCTTTGAATTTTGTAAAGAAGAAAATTGAGGGTGGGGCTCGGTGGATCACGCCTGTGATCCTAGCACTCTGGGAGGCCAAGCAGGAGGATTGCTTGAGCTCAGGACTTCAAGACCAGCCTGAGCAAGAACAAGACCCCTGTCTCTACCAAAAATAAAAAAATTAGCTGGGCATGGTGGTGCACGCCTGTAGTCCCAGCTACTCAGGAGGCTGAGATAGGAAGATCATGTGCTTGAATTTGAGGCTGCAGTGAGATGATGCCACCACACTATACTCAGGGCAACAGAGCAAGACACTGTCTCAAGAAAAAAAAAGAAAAGAAAAAAAGAAAGAAAGGAAAGAAAACTGCTTACCCCAAGAATTATCCTAACATAGTGAATAATGTTTTATTTGTGCTTTTTTAAATAGTAATCTCATTTTAAAAAGTCAAAATATAAACTACTTATCATAGGAATCTCAGAAGCCTGGACTAGATGGTAAGGGAGTAGATAGTAGCAAACTCACCCCACTCCACAGTTTATGAACAAGCCTTTGCTTGTTTAGAATACATACCTACTTCATCCTCTGACAGCCTCAACAGAAAGGTTGCTTTGTAATTGCAGATATTGCCATATGTAATCCATATAAGAAATCTGAGAAGATATTTTGTTTTCTTAATTCAGCTTTCAGGCAGACCCCAAAAAACCTATAGGAGGACACATTCTGGCTCATGCTTCAACAACAAGAATAAGTTTGAGAAAAGGAAGAGGAGAACTCAGAATTGCCAAGATTTATGACAGGTAAACATTTTCTTACTCTTCATCAGATTCTTGTGCATATTAAACAGAATTGCCTCTCCTGAGAGGTTGTAATTATACCACTGGCAGATGCTATATGCTTAAGCTTCCTTCTCAGAAATTATTCCTTTTATTGGGAAGTCCCTACTATGTGGTAGGTACTAGGGATTTGGGGAGTCTGTTGACAAATAGACTCGGTCCCTGACCTTTCAAAGCAAACAGCAAAGCTGGATAATGAAATCATCAGTCCCAGTTAACGTGTGATAAGTGTAAGGAAGTACAGAGGATGGGAAGATAGCCTCCTTTCTTTTTGCCAGGTTAACTCCATTTGCTTTTCAGGTTTCAGTTTAAATATCACTTTCTCAGGGAATCTTTCCATAACCCTTACAGTCTAAGCTACACCATACCCTATAGTCTTTCTAGCACTTTACTTGTTTAATTAAGAATTATAAATTTAATAAATTTTTACAGAGAAATCTACTGCATGTCAGCTGTTCTGTGTTCTTGGGATAAAGCAGAGAACAAAGCAAAAAGACAAGACCATGCCTTCATGGAACTCATATTCATTTTATTAGCAATGATTTGTATAATATACATCATCCCTTCTAGAAAGTAACCCTAAGGTTAGGAACACTAGTCACTCGCTCTCCACTATATTTCCAGAGCCTGGGACATAGATTTGTCATATTTGGGGTTTTTTGATTTTTTTTTTTTTGAGACAGGGTCTCACTCTTTTGCCCGGGCTAGAGTGCCGTGGCATCAGCCTAGCTCTCAGCAACCTCAAACTCCTGGGCTCAAGCGATCCTCTTGCATCAGCCTTCAGAGTAGCTGGGACTACAGGTGCATGTCACCATGCCCGGCTAATTTTTTCCAGTTTTAGTAGAGATGGGGTCTCGCTCTTACTGAGGCTGGTCGCAAACTCCTGAGCTTAAGCGATCCTCCCACCTCGACCTCTTAGAGTGCTAGGATTACAGGTGTGAGCCACCATGCCCAGCCAATGTCTCATATTTGTGACTGCCTGATTAACTAACCCTGAGCAATAAGGCAAAGATCTGTAGCAACTCTACCTTAGAGAGGGAAAAGCAGCCCAAAAGAAATCAGATGAGCTCTTATTCTGATTTTTGTGGCCAGGCACAGTGGCTCACATCTGTACTCCCAGCTACTCCATAGGCTAAGGCAAGAGGATCCCTTGATCCCAGGAGTTCAAGGCTACAGTGAGTTATGATCACACCACTGCACTCTAGTCTAGGCAACAGAGTGAGACCCTGCCTCTAAAACAAAAAAAAAAATTCTGAATTTTGCTATGAATCGCAGTAGTACTTATTATATATTGTCATTGAATAAACATTAAATAACTAGTTCCCCCATGTATATAAGATGGTTTTTATTCAGACCATTTTGCTTTTCATCACTTGTCCCTGTAGAAGATTGTAATACATAAATGCTTTGTTTTATAAAACTTCAGTGATCTCTAGAAATTCACTATAAATGTTCTTTGTTGAATTAAACATATAGTTTCATCTTGTCATATGTCATGGCATACCTGTTAGACTTCTTGAGAGTAAGGACTCTGTCTCATTTTTGTACTATCTATTAATATAAGACCTAGTATATGCTAAAGTATGACTTTTAAAAAATTGAAAACTTGATTTTTTTCACTAATAAATATAAAATGAACATGTATCGAAGATTTTATTCAACTCTGTAATTAATAAGGAAATCACTGATACAAAGGCAGATTTGAGAAACAGAGATTTATGTAATTAATCAGTTAAAGGAATTCTGAAACGAATTTGTTAGATACAGGCCGGGGTGGTGGCTCATACCTGTAATCCTAGCACTCTGGGAGGCCGAGGTGGGAGGATTGTTGAGGTCAGGAGTTGGAGACCAGCCTGAGCAAAAGCAAGACCCTGTTCTACAAAAAATAGAAAAAAATTAGCTGGCCAACTAAAAATAGAAAGAAATTAGCCAGGTTTGGTGGCCCATGCCTGTAGTCCCAGCTAGTCAAGAGGCTGAGGCAGGAAGATCGCTTGAGCCCAGGGGTTTGAGGTTGCTGTGAGCTAGACTGATACCATGGCATCAGTCTGGCATTTAGCCTGGGCAACAGAGCGAGACTCTGTTTTGAGAAAAAAAAAGAGAGAGAATTTGTTACATGCAAAACTGCTTAATATCCTACCAGGCAATAAATTGTAACATGTGAAGTTATCTTTTCGACCGGAGATAAATCAGTTGCTACTTTATACAATGAAATTCATTTCCATTGCTATAGACCGAAATCAATTTTCTTTGTCCTCAGACAAGAATCATCTGCATTACTATCAGTATTCTACAAATTAACCTCTATCCTACAGAGTTGTACAGTAAATTAAAAGATAACATTTAAGAAGTATATAATCATGACTCATACAAATATAAAATGTCAAAGATTTTATTTAACTCATTAATTAGTGAGAGAATCAATAAGATTTTATAACCAGATCAAAAGAAAAATAAAAGTACCATACATATATAGTCAAATAAGGAATGCTGAAATGAATTATAAATTGATCAAAAGTGGGTCAATCTCCATAGGACATTAATCAATTGCATTACACCTCACACAATTTACATCTCTATGGACAAGAATAATTTGCATTACTCCACCTGCCCATGCCTGTAATCCTAGCACTCTGAAGCCTGAGGTGGGAGGATCAGTTGAGTTTAGGAAACCAGCCTGAGCCCTGAGCAAGGGTGAGACCCCCTCTCTACTAAAAATTAGCCAGATGTGATGGTGGGTGTGGTGGTGTGTGCCTGTAGCCAGTCCCAGCTACTCAGGAGTCTGAGGCAGGAAGATAGCTTGAGCCTAGGAGTTTGAGGTTGCAGTGAGCTACGATGATGCCTGTGTATTCTAGCCAGGGTGACAGAGCAAGACCCTGTCTCAAAAAAAAAAAGTGCATTACTCATAGTTTTCCACAACTTACAGAGTTGTAAAACAGATCAAAGATAATGGAAGGCATAGAGCCCTCATAGAATTGGATAACCTGGAAGGATGTGCTAGACAACCTATGTTTCCATTGAAGGTACTCAGTAATCTTTTAGTTCATTTCAAAGTCTTTTACACTCTTCCCCTACATTAGTCAAGAGAAAGGTGCACACCCATATAGAGAAAGGTACGCCCCTAAGGGTCTGCTATACAATGCCTAACACTGCACTGAAAGAACACCCAGTTATCCCTTTTTGCCTATTTCCAAGTGTAGGGTAATTTTTCTTGACTTTCAGAACCTTACATATAGAAGTTGCTCAATAAATGTTTGTGAGGGTTAATAATACTTGTGGGAAAATTCTGTAGTCCACATTTAGCTGTACCAACTCTAAAATGTCTCTGGAGACTCAGACTGATGGGAGCATGATGCCTGTGACATGAATATAGTATTTATAGAAATAGAGCTTTTTTATAAACTTCTGTTCCCTTGTATTCTGTTAGCCCTGAGATGCCCGAAAATGAAGCCACCTTCGCAATAACTGCTGGAGGAATTGGGGATGCCAAGGAGTAGGTGGTGAATTGATGCAAATTGCTTCTTAGTGCTTATTAGGAGCTGAAGAAATGGAAAGCAGTCTCAAATTGCACATCTTGAAATAAGACTTTGGTTTTTTTTCACATGTTATTAAAGGAAAGTCAGCAAAAGAGATTTAAATCTTATATTTATCTTTAAAGTCCCTGATTTATGACAACTATACATTGTATGTCAATTCAGGGATATATATATAATGTGTGTATATATATATTCCTGACATATATAAGTGTGTGTATATATACACACATATATTGCAACTATATATATATTCCTGACATATGTAATAGGGGTATGTATACACATACACATCTATTAAAACTATATATATATATATATATATTAATATATGAGAAACTAGTTATGGAAGGGGTACCTGATTCCCTTACTTTCACTTTTGAAAGTGAGCCACTAAGCAGACAAGAAGTCTAAGAGCTCAGAAATGTCCCATTGTCCTACAGACTTCCCCTGAGACATTTTTCTAGGGTACAGTGCCACTGACTTATTAAGCTGGATGCTCTTCCACAGGAGAGAGACATTTGAAGGGGGGATGTTTCTAGGACACACAGAAAAGCTCTTTTTATTTACAATATCAAACTGCATATTCACTTTATAGTAACAGAAAAGAAACATTAAATTAAGCCAAATTTTAAATCATTTGACTTTTGACAAGTTGAAATTAATTTTAAAAATTGTACTTCTGATACATACATATTCTCTTGAGAAGATAAGGAGGAAGGTAATTAGAAAATTTATAATTTTGGTTGATAAAGATAGCATGATTTTTATATTTTAAGTTTTAGGTGGAGAATTCAAAATCTTTTAAAAAATATTAAAGTTAATTTAAATGTAAAATTTCTGAATAATTATTTTTGAAATGTGTAAAAGAATATTTTTTATGATTGTTAAAATTAAATTCTAGTTTTCAAAATGTATGTATGATGAAAATATTTAAAAAATTAAAATACTAATGATATATACAATGACAATATAGACTTCAAAAAGATTTAATGTTTAATGTTGTATCAATTTATATGAAAACTCAAGTATTAAAAGTACTATTTGTTACAAAAGGTATTGGATTACCCATTAAATTATTCACTCACTAATTATTATTGAATGCAAAGTGCTGAAGAATAAACAAAGAAAGTATAGTTCTTGCCCTCAACCTGAACACTAGTTAAGAGAAAAGACTAATACTTAGGAAAATAAGAGAGCAAATGATTATATAATTAATTCATTAGTGGTGTGGTTTTGGATTGATCCATAAAGAAAAAGTAGGATTCCAAAAATGGAAGAGGAAAGGTTAAGCTGAGAGACAGCATTTGCAAAGGTATAGAAGCTGGGATTCGGGGGAATAAAAACAGAGACCAACCTGACAAGTAGAAATTGTTCACAATGCTGAATACTGAATACTGAATGCTGAATTCCTTCCTTTTACTTTTTTTAAACTACAGAAGCTGCCTCTGAATAAGCACAGATAAAGTCATCTAGGAGCAGATTTTCTGTATTCTGCAAAATCACTTAAATGGCTTCTTCTAGTATGCAAATATAAAGGCATACTTTTGTCCTAGGGAAGGGAAGGTTTTGTTAGTTGATGCATTGTGTATGTTTTTAATTTTCTGTATATTATACTGTTTTGACATCTTAAAAAATCTTTGCAGATGGGGAGAGACTGCCTCTACTGAGGCTAACCAATTCTTAGAGATAGCAAAGGCCCCAGCCTGGAGCATGCCTTTAATATTGCAAACTAACCAATCTATAGCCATACTTCCTCTATCTGGCCTGTATACCCTCAAAGGCAATATTCCTTTGCCTTAATTTTCCCAGGGCAACTAAGGACCACCCACCTAACTTAGAGCCCATTAAAATTATTCAACTGGCCAATCCTCAACTGTTTACCCTGCCCTGCCTTG
Source organism: Lepilemur ruficaudatus (assembly GCA_963574885.1). Taxonomy (NCBI): domain Eukaryota; kingdom Metazoa; phylum Chordata; class Mammalia; order Primates; family Lepilemuridae; genus Lepilemur; species Lepilemur ruficaudatus. The sequence continues at coordinate 11,698 of CAUYRT010102105.1, forward strand.
CCTTTCCCTTGGAAACTTCAATAAAGGCCGTGGCCACAGCCAAGCTCTCCCCTCCAGGAGGTGGCCTCCTGACCACTCTCTTGTGTTTCTCTGGGACCCTGCAGAGCACGTGGTACCCCTTTCTCTAAGACCTGAGGGAGTATAATAAACTTTCTTCTTCTATTAATACAAGCCTCTCTTGCGTTTCCTCCTGTAGCCACACCTGACTATCCTATGAATGCACAATTTAAACAGTTTTAACAATACTCTGGATGAAAACTGAGCATCTCCTAGAGATCCCTGGTTTGAGGAGCCCTGGAGAGTGGGTGGACCAATTTGCATAGGATTCCAGAAACTTTGGGAAGGGAAGGAAATAAAACTCCCAAGATTTGAAATCCAGAAAATTTTTCTGGGTTAAGCTAAGTACCCCTGACAAAGGAGAATTTACTAAGAAATGGGCAGACAGGTTGGAAACTTGGACTCAACACAAGGCCTACAGTTCAGTGGGGAGGCTGGTATCAATATGGCATGTGGCTAAGGCTGGTAACCTCTCTGGGTCCAGCCCCTCTGACATGTGTTGCTTTGGAGAACAATGGCTGAGCATGCAAATATGAACTAAAAAGCTGTAACATGGGGCTCAACTTTGGGGCAGCACTACAGATTGTGCAGGTATCTGGCCAGCTAGAGCATCACCAGAGCTCATTGAGCTTTTGTAGACCAGGGTTCAATTTGTCACCTGTGACCAAAGTGTCAGGGCTTTCCAGTCCTCCTTCTCCACCTGAGTGTAGAAATAGGTCTGGCCTATTTCTGGCCTATATGGCAAGGGATGGGAGGTACTCAAAAAAGAGAGTTTATTGGTGAGTACTCTTGGTTGCAAGCCACAGAAACACAAACTAGCAAATGCAAGACGAGGAGTTCACTGGCTCATGAAACTGTAAAGTCCAGAGGAAGAGGTGATTTCAGCCACAAGTGGGGCCAACCTCTCAAACAGCATCATCAGGCCTTGTTCTTGGTGCCTCCATCTGCTGCTCTGCTTGTTTCCATGCTGTTCTTGTCCTCAGACAGGCTTTCCCCACACAGTAGCCAGGATGCTGCCTGCAGCTCTGGGCTTACATCCCACTAAGTTAGAAAACCCACTAGAAAAAGCATGCCTTTTTCCTCATAGATTATTCATTCTATGGGAACAATGAACTTCTCAGGTAAAAGCCTTAATCTCAACCACCCAAATGAGAATAAGCAGAACCTATTTATTTAGAGCTTGCTACAGTAAAAGAGTCAGGGATCATCATTTGTTTTTGGTAGACTCAAAGGCAGGCAGAGGATGCGAAATTTTTGAAGCAGAAAAAAGGGAAGGTAACAGGTATACTGTGATTGTAGGTTGTTGGCATGGGGCAGCTATAAGATTGATCTGTTAAAGACATGGAAAATAGATAGAGGAAATAACACTGGCATGAGGAGACGATTTAGGACAGTTACAATAATTCAACTGGGAGATGATAAAAGATGGCCCTGGGGTGGTAGCAGTGAAATGCATAGACATTTCAAAAAAATAATTAAGATTTGGTTTGAGAAGGAATATAAAGAAAGAGAAGGCATAGTCAGAGGTGACTGTTGAGAAAGTTCTCTAACCTATATCATGAACTGGAATAAAGAGATAGAGATTAAGGCTTTTACCTGAGAAACTTATTGTTAGTTATTGTATTAGTTGTATTAGGGCTGCCATAACAAAGTGCCACAAACTGGGTGGTGTAACAGATATGTACTGTCTCACAGTTCTGAGATCAAGGTTGGTTCCTCCTGAGGGCTATGAAGAATAATCTGTTCTATGCCTGTCCCCTAGCTTCCAGTGGTTACCTGGCCATTCTTGGCATTCCTTGGCTTGTAGAAGAATTACCTTGATCGCTGCCTCCATCTTCACATGCTGTTCTTACTGTGTGCATGTCATTGTGTTCAAATTTCCTCTTTTTATAAGGACATCACTCATAATTGAGTAGGGGCCCATCCTACTCCAGTGTGGCCTCATCTTAACTAATTACATCTGCAGTGATCCTATTCCCAAATAAAGTCACAATCTAAGGTTTTGAGGGTTAGGACTTGAACATGAATTTAGGGGAGACACAAATCCATGACAGTAGGAATCAGGTACAGTCAAGGGTCAAACACCAGGATGCACAAGACACAATCTGAACTCAACACTGGCTAAAGTGAGAAACATGCAAGTCAAGATCTAGGGGAAACGGTATCTTTATTTTAAAAATGAAGAGATTGAAATAGATATCTCTCCCAACCCTTTCTAACTTTCCAGTTCGATCATTCTTTAAAAAGCAAAGAAAAAATAAGAACAGAAAGCCAGGAAATCAGTATAAAAAATAGAGAGTACCATAGACTAGACTCAGATACAAGGAATACCTTTCATGGAGAGGAGAGGGATTGGACCTTCCATACCAAGCTGCAGTCAGTCAAGTCTCCTTCAACTGCCCCTGGCTTGTTAGATCGTGAGAATGTTTATCATTTTTGGTTGCATAGTTCCCATTTCTCCATAATAACACTGGTGTTCTTTCAAAGAGTCACCTCGCCCCAATTCATGTAGTCTATCCTGAGACATTAGATACCGAGTGACAGTCACAGGGATGAGAGCAGGGATTAGAGGCCACTCACACATGCAGTATAGCAGGGGCAGTCGGGCGGGCAGCCGTGACGGTGACAGCCTGCTCCTGCTGCTAGACTGGAGGTTTCTGACTCCTCGACAGAGTTGCTCAGACTCCCGTCCACTCCCAGGCTGGTTCTCCAACCTCCTGCCAATCCAATGACCCCTACTGTCCTTCTGATACATTTCCCTTTGTGTCAGTTAGCCAGAGTTGGATTTTGTTTGTTTTTTTTTTTTTTGAGAGAAGAGTCATGATCTATTGCCGGGGCACAAGAGAGCCCCCCTCCTCAATCAATTATCTATTCCAAAATGTCAGTAGAGCCAAGTCTAAACCTCTCCAGAGCACCTGGGCAACCCTGGGCTAGCTACTTGATCTTTCTGAGCCTCAGCTTTCTCATCCATAAAGTGGAGAGATGATAACAGCTAACATTTGTTGAACATTATGTACCAGGTACCACTCTAAGTGGTATTATAATTTGCTGTTTCCAACATCCTATGGTATTTCATTTACACATCAAGAGAAACTAAAATAATAAATAAAGCTCATGGCACATGCCTAGAACACAGAGAGCATGAGTACTTAACTGCCAGTTCTTAGGTTTTCAAAAAAGAAAAAAAAGGTTGAATTGAGCTAAGCAAGTATACCAATAGTTTTCTAGGTTCTCTGAACTCCCTACCTAATGAAACTCTTTCTCTGTGTTTAGAAAAAACATAAACTTCAACCATCTTGGCATGAAAACAGATATGTTAAGAATGTGAAATGCATTATATGGATTCATTTTGTAATCAGATATTCATCTGCCTGAGGAGGACTAAAAATTCACTTTTTTGGGGGAAAGTGGGATTAATCAATAATAACAGAAATATATGATTACATACTGTGATGAGCTTTATGAAGACCATAAAAAGGAGCTATAAGATAAAGACCTGACCTAGTAGCAAAATATGAATTATTCCCCAGTGGCAAAATATAGACAGGGCTTCAATCGACCTACCTTACTTTATAAATCACCTATACTTATATAGAGAGCTTCAGGTTTAATTACTTAGCATATATGGTAAACAGGCAAGCTAGTCCAAATAACTCCCTCAGTGCCCATCACATTGTCCAAATTACAGTTGGAACTTAATATTCATTGGCTGACTCCTGCAAGATTCATCCTTAACTCTTTCTTTCACATCCCACCATTAGCAAATCACTGGCTCAATTTTCTTTTTTCTTTTGTTTTTTTGAGACAAAGTCTCACTCTGTTGCCCCAGCTAGAGTGCCATGGTGTCAGCCTAGCTCACAGCAACCTCAAACTCCTGGGCTAAAGTGATCCTCCTGCCTCAGCCTCCCAGTAGCTGGGACTACAGGCATGTGCCACCATGCCCGGCTAATTTTTTTGTTTTCTATTTTTAGTTGTTCAGCTAATTTCTTTCTATTTATAGTAGAGATGGGTCTCGCTCTTGCTCAGACTGGTCTTGAACTCCTGAGCTCAAGCAATCCTCCCGCTTCAGCCTGCCAGAGTGCTAGGATTACAAGCGTGAGCCACCGCGACTGGCCAATCAATTTTCAAGCTATTTCTCCCTATACTGTTGCTATTAACCTGCACCAAGCCCCATTAGGCAGCTAGGGCCTGGATTACTGTGCTAGCTTCCTAATTAGTGTGTCTGCCTCTGCCCTAGCTTACTCTCAATTTATTCTCTACAGTGCAGTCACAGGGGTCCTTTCATTATGTCACTCTGCTTAAAACTTTCCAGAGATTCCCACCTTACTCAAAAGAAAAGACAAAGTCCTTACAGTGGCCTACAAGCCCTTCCTGATGTGGCCTTCTCCTGTCTTTCCTCCTTGCTCTACTGCAGCGCACTCTGCCTCCCAGCCTCTGCGCGTGCTCTTTCCTCTGTGCCAGCAAGGCTGGATCCCTCACTTTAGGCCTCTGCTCAAATGTTACTTGAGAGAGGCCTTCCCAGAACACGCCATGTAACACTGTGTAACCAGCATACACTCCCCTCTGTCACCGGTGCATTCTCTATCCCTTTTCCCTGCTTTTTCTTTTTTCTTTGTTTTTATTTTCTTTAGCGACTGCCTGACAAACATTCTCTCTCCTGGACTAGAGCGTAAACTCCGACTGCAGGAATTTGCATGTTCACCACTGTGACTAGTGCCTGGCCTTTTAGCCACTCACACTTGTCCAGAGTCCAGGACTGTCCTTTGCGTCTGTGGCCTAAGGGACAGCTCATCACCCTCTCATGAAGTTCCTTTCCTTAAGCTACTTTTCCAATAATTTGAGAAACACTCAAAACACAAAGCAGAAGACACCGTTCAGCCACCGCACTGAGGAGCCTCAAATCTGCCCCTTTCTCCCCATTTGCAGAAATAAACGAGACGTTAGATGAGCTGTTTCAGGAGCCCTAACAGCTCGACAATTCTGTGACATCACTTGGCTGAGCTTGTGAGACTTTAAACACAGTCTGAGGGGAAAGGAAGTAGGTAAGGAGAGGGAAGCCAGTCTACAAGGAATTGAGTGGAGAACGTGGCCTGGCCTGGCTAAAACCTTGTACTCTGCCTTCATTCCTTCTGTGTGTTAAGACCACCGCTCTGGTCTGGAGTGCTAAGGGGCTGCCACCGGCCTCCCGAGGAGCACCACGTAATGGCGGCAAAGGGGCTGCAGGATCCACCTTAAAGAGGGGTTCCAAGCACATTTTGCATGTTTTAGCAACACCTGTGCTGAGCTGGAGACGGCGAAAATATTTATTTCAGAAAATGAACCTCAGTGTGAACCAAGCGTAACAGAAAGTGCTTGAACCGGGCTGGGACGTCGCCGCCCGACCAACTCATGAAAGAAAGGGACGCAGCGCATCCATCATGGCTGCCGGCGGGAGGCGGGGAACCGAAAGGAAATGGCGCCAGGGCGCGCGGCCAGTCTCGGCGGGCCGAGAGGGCCGCTAGGGCCATCCGGGTGGGCCAGCCAGGGACCTTAAGACCGTCCTGACTCCCGGCATTAGGAGACCCTGAAACTTGTCGACTGCAATATGGAGGACGGTTATTGTGTCTGCAAAGCCACTTGCACAATCCGGCCCCGGTTCTGTCCCGCGCTCGGAATCCGGCAAAACCCTCTATTCTCTAAACAGAATGCGTTACGTATACTGCGCATCTTCGCAACAGAGGGCCGGCTAAGGACGCAAGGAATGTTACGTCGCACCGGAGGCTCTTCCCTCCCACCCCACCCCACGTTCTAGTTCAGGTGGCGCGAGAATTCTACGCCTGCTCCGTACTTTGTTTTTCTTCTACGGACAGCAAAATACACCCGTCTCCGCAACTGACGTAAAGTGCTTCCGGGAATCGCCGTAGTACCCCACGAAGCCCTCGGGCTATTCCGAGACGCTGTTTACGTATCGTCTCCGGCGTACGTAGCGTTGAGTTGGAGCGGACTCAGCGGCGGCCGCCATTTTGTGCAGTCGCTGGGAAGGAAGGAGACGCCTAAACCGCGGCGCTGCCGGGTTTGAGCGTAGCCAAACCTACCCACCGTTTTTATAACCCCGATTCTCTGTGTTTTGCTCCCGTCTCCGACGAGAGAGGCGGCGACGGTGGCGTCTGCGACGGGAGACAGCGCGTCGGAGCGAGAGAGCGCTGCGCCTGCCGCCGCCCCAATAGCGGAGGCGCCGCCGCCATCGGTCGTCACCAGACCGGAGCCGCAGGCCCTCCCGAGCCCGGCCATCCGTGCCCCGCTCCCAGATCTCTATCCGTTTGGGACCATGCGCGGAGGCGGCTTTGGGGACCGGGACCGGGATCGTGACCGTGGAGGGTAAGGGGACAGGAGGAGGAGAGGAAAGGCCTTGAGTGTGCGTGTGGCGGGGGCAGTTGCTTCCCGAGGAGCCGGAGCTGACCGCAGGCCTCGAAGCCTAGCTCCCATGGCGGGAGGCGAGGCGACCCGAGCCATAGTAGCGGTTTAGTGCGCGGGCCTCCACCCCGGGGTCACTGGGGACCTGGCGGGCGGGGCGGCGGCTTGGCGACGCCAGGCCTCTCCTTGCGGCCGGCCGGCCCGGCCCGGTGGGGAGCGGGAGCGGGAGCGGGAGGGGCGGCCTGGCCGCTGCTGCAGGCCCGAGCCCGGCTTTGGAGCAGACCGTTTGCGGTCTGTAGGCTTCGGCGTTCATCGGGAAAACACGGATGAGACGAGTTCAGCCTCGGAAAACCTCACGCGAAATGGCTTCCTTTACGTTCTCTCCCGTGAAATCACTGTTAATGGGGCTGGAGTCCAAAAGGCCGACTTCTAGTTTAACAAATAGTTTTAAATTCTTTTCAGTCGTATTTTAAATAATAATTCGGAGGACGCACATTGGAAAGTAATGTAACGTAGTTTGTTGCTATGTAAATGATGGTGTTTGGAGAAGGAAGGGTTGTTTTGGTTACTGTGGTTATCTTTTTTTTTTTGTCTTAATTTCGGTCTTTTTTCTCCAATTGGACTGCAACATTAACTTCTCGGCCTAGCTAGAAAGATTTTAGTATTGTAATGCCACAGTTACTGGGTTGGAAGTTAACATGGGATTTAAACCCGAAGACCTCCCTCACGTTGAGATTCAAATCTTAAGGTCGATTAAACGAAGACGTTGCTTAAGAGATACATTTTTGTTTGTGCTGTCACTGAGTTGTAAAAGTGTCTCTGGGTAAAGAGTAATGTGATGCCACTTCTTAATATATGTATGTATGACCTTGGGTGAGATTCTTAACCTTTGCGAGCCTACTTGTATCTGAAGAAGGGATAATAATTGCCTTTGCTGTGTTCTCGGGAATTAAGAGAAAATTGTCTCACTGTAAGTAGGTGCTCTGGTTTTATTTTCCTCAAACATTTTTGTTTTTTGTTGTTTAGATAAATACCAGACTTTGTAGTCATAAGCACTTCAGTTACCACTTAATTTACAAAGTAAAAGTTATTTAGGTTTATGCCTTTTTAAGAAGGCAAATGTTTGATAGTAGTGTTCAATTTGGAACCCTAGAAGTGGAAATGTTTACTTAGTGTTTCACAGTATAGCTAAGTTTAGAAGTGAATTTCAGTACAACCACTTAGAAAAAGAGTTTAGCATAATCTAGTACAGTTGATAACGACCCAGTAATTCCTCTCTAAACTTTAGACTGTAAAACCTGGACAAATCTTGCACACGTGCCCCAGGATCTAGGTACAAATATTTATGCCACCATTGTTCGCGACTAGAGGATATTGGAAACAACTCCAATGTCTGGGTCCGTTGTGAATATTCATAGGATTGAATACAATACAGCAGTGAAAAAAAACTTGGATTAACATGGATGACTCGAACATGTTGAGTAAAAAAGCAAGTTGTGGTAGGATGACACATTTGAGGATACATGCAAATAAGACAAGTAAAAACCAAGAGAATAGTTAAGAAAAAGAAAATTCAACGTAGTAGTTATGGTGAGAGTTGTAAATTGGAAATAGACAAATAGGTGATGTTTTTTCTTGTTGTTTTTACCATGAGTGGTTTAGTATTCCCAAGAAAATTATTTGAAGAAAAGGGGGAAAAGTGAATTACTTATCCATACTTGGCTTATCCCATATTGACTCAAGAGTATCAGATGACTTTTTAAGAAAAAAAACTTTAAAAATTCATTTCAAACAAAGCATTCTTTTGCAAGGTCTCTGTGTGCTCTATCTCACAGTGAAATTTTCTTTATGATTTGAATTGCTGTTTAGAATAGTGTGATTTTGCATGTTACTATATCCATCTTCAGCGCTAAATTTATTGCAAAGCTGCATTAAACTGTTATTACTGACTAGATAAGAATGAGCAGCAGAGTGTACTAGGGAGTAGAATATGTGCATTTTTAAAGTGTGGCATGGATATGCTTAAAAGTTCTACAAGGATAGAAGGCTTTTTTGAGTTTTGAGGTCAGCATTTATTATAAACATGGGATGCAGCATGTTTTCTAAGAACTCTTCAACTTATGTTTTTAGTGCAGACTATTATGTCTTGAATAAATAACCAGGGCAATAAAGAGAAAAGGAAAAATATTTAAGAATGATCAGCTTAAAAGGGACCTTACTTTCAAAAGTTTTATTTTCTCCTTGTAGATCATTATAAGGTCAAGGTTTGGGTATTATTGGAATCCAGCAGTAGAAATGAAATAACTTACCTTCTAGGAACTACAAAAATTTATGTGAACTAGGCTGACAGTCTCTAAACAGTGAGCTTTGGTCATTTTTATTCTATGATTTGCAAGACTTATAATCTAAAAACTTTCTATTTCTTGATGAGTACCTTAATTGGAAATGCTTTAGCCCTTTATTTACAGGGAGGGGAGACAATTCAGGTGGCCTTTTGCCTGAATTGAGTATTTAGCTTTAAGCCTGAGGCATTTAAAGATGTCATATGTGTATTCTTATGCTATGTGCTTTTCCAAATTTTTCTTACTGGTTCAGCAGTGGTATGAATGGAATTATGCAAGTTCTGCCTATTGAGTGTAGATAGATACCCAGTGATCCCAGTAAAATTTCCTGCTGTCAATCTTTATATGTTTGTTTGTATTTAGAAAAATACCTGGCTGGTTAAGCCAGAGTTCTAATCCTTTGAATTGCAGGAAATTGAGGTCCTTTAAAATAGTATAACTACTGCTTGTCAATTATAATGTGGAACATAAGATGGTGTTATGAGTGGTTAGAGTGGGAAAAGGAAATTAAATTCAGTTCAGTGTTTTATAAGGAGTAAGGAAATGGGATGAAAAAATACTGTATACAATTTGAATTCCAAACAAAGCCCTGCACTTTCTATAGATTGAAATAGGGAAGGCCATCTTAGTGTTAGGATTCTTCTAGGAAAAGAAGCTTCTAATTTACATTTCAGGTTTGGCAAGTGGCTGTATGTGTATGCCAGTTGAGCTTGCCTGTTGTAAAGGGTATATAAAAAGATGAAATTACAAGTAATTTGTTGAGTTTGAGATTTAAAACCCTTAGGTAAGGCTTGTTTGTGGTTTCTTGTATAAATCAGTAGTGCCATTTGCCTGGGAACAAAAAGGAGATATAAAGTAAAGGTGGAGACATGGAGGAAGGAAAGTCCCGTAAGTCTTTATTCTGGCTGTTTTATTAGCATAAACTAAAGATGAAGAGCAGCCTGCGAGTCCTTTACAGTTCCAGGTAGTTTTCCTTTGCAGATTAGGAGACAATAGGAATGCTCATCATAGTTCAAAGGGGAACGGAATCTAAGAAGCTATTCTAAGTTTGGGGAACTTACTTGGAATGTATTTTTCTCCCTGTCCACAGTCTTGCCCTTAATTTAAGCTTCAACTAATGTCTTCCTTTACCTATGTGTCTATTACGCAAGTGTAGAGATTTGTATCTGTTTTATTCACTTTAGTATCTCCAGCACAACTTAAAACTAACTGGTACATAGTTGGTACCCAGTAGCTATTTGTTGAATGAATGAATGAATGAATGCAGTTAAAGGACTTTACACCTATTAATTCAATTCATTTTCACAGCAACTTCTGAAACAGGTGGTGGTATTATTTCTGCTTTGCATGGGAAACTGAGGTGTGGAGAAGTTAAATAATGTGCTCCAAATTGTACAATAACTGGCAGAATCAAAAATTAAACCTTGTCTGGTTCCAGAATCAGTGATTATTAATCCCATGATGTATCTTTCTAAATACAGGAATTTAAAATGTTCTAGGACTCTTTTTGCCTATTTTTATAGCACATAAAATATGTTGCTTTAAAAATATTAATGAACTAAAAAATTTGGTGTTTCTAGATTTGGAGCAAGAGGTGGTGGCGGCCTTCCCCCAAAGAAATTTGGTAATCCTGGGGAGCGTTTACGTAAAAAGAAATGGGATTTGAGTGAGCTCCCCAAGTTTGAGAAGAACTTTTACGTGGAACATCCAGAAGTGGCAAGGCTGACTCCAGTAAGTTTTTGTGTGTATGTGTTTCACTTGTCTTATATATAGACAAATGAACCAAACAGACTTACTTTCTAGAGTTTACTCATACTGCTGTTGCTGTTTTATGTTTTATTCTGGCGTGGTAATATTTTTCTTACGTTCTTATTAAGACTGCTCACGGTCATAAGAGGGACCTGTTTAAGCACATCATGTATTACTTTATCATGATTTGTTGATAATCCTTCCCAACCTCCTTGTCAGGCTTGATTAAAACTGTACAAAATATACAATATACCTATTGTATATTAGGTCATGTCTTTTCATCTATAAAGTAAAGTAAATACGAAATTGGCATTGTACACTCGGGTTTGTCTTTTTAACCTCATGATCTTTTGGACTCTTCCCATGAAGTGATTGTTTAGAAGAAAGTGTAATGGAAAGAACACTCAAGCCCAAGTTCCACGTTTTCTCCCTTAGTTCTGATCTTGGGCAAGTTACTCTTTTCAAGTATCTGTTTTCTCCTGTGGAAAATGGAACTTTCTTTTTTTTTTTTTTTTGAGACAGAGTCTCACTCTGTTGCCCGAGCTAGAGTGCTGCGGCATCAGCCTAGCTCATAGCAACCTCAAACTCCTGGGCTCAAGCAATCCTCCTGCCCCAGCCTCCCGAGTAGCTGGGACTACAGGCATGCGCTACCATGCCCGGCTAATTTTTTCTATATATATTTGGTTGGCCAAATAATTTTTTTCTATTGTTAGTAGAGACGGGGTCTCACTCTTGCTCAGGCTGGTTTCGAACTCCTGACCTTGAGCCATCTGCCCGCCTCGGCCTCCCAGAGTGCTAGGATTACAGGCATGAGCCACCGCGCCCGGCCAAAAATGGAACTTTCAATTGCCTGCTCATTAATTAACTCATAAAATTGAAGTACTGTGAAAGCACTGTATAAAATATTAACCATATTTGCCATTGTAACACTGGATTGGGTGATAATTGTTCAGCTAGCTTGGAACATAAGGTTTTGAATGTGTAGATAACTTGTTTACTAACTTGTCTGTCTTCTTTTTCTTCCATAGTATGAGGTTGATGAGTTACGCCGAAAGAAAGAGATAACGGTGAGAGGGGGAGATGTTTGCCCTAAACCCGTGTTTGCCTTCCATCATGCTAACTTCCCACGTAAGTGTTCTTCAATTCGGAATCAATTTTGATTAAATTTGGTTGAATGGTAAAATGAGTAATAGGTTATTAAAACTTTATGACCCAGGCTCAGGATGTTGAAAAGACAAGTTAGAAGCCTTGTGTAGAGGTAATAATTTATGTAATTTTTAAAATATTTTTATTTTTTAAAACTTGCTGAGAGGTTAGTGGTAAATACCTTATTGCTACATCAGAGTTCCTAATGTTTTTCTGTTCTCCAATTTAGATGAGAACTTTTTAGGGTTTTGCCTCTGCCTTTTAGAAAACAGAAGAATGAGATTGCTTTCTAGCTGGGTGTCGTATCAATTTGGTAAACAGTGACTACCATGTGCCATAGCTGTAGCTACTATAGGGCAGTGGTTGTTTTTGACAGAAGTGTAGATGGCTGTAAGCTGGTCAGAGAATTAGTAAATAAAAAAAAAAAAATACTCTTTGGAGAGATCTAAAGCTGGATAAATCTTGCCTTTAAGCTTAACAGTTGTTAAAAACTTCTGTGCCCTTGCTTGGTTTTACTTAAAAGCAATAAAATGTTTATTCTCTGACAGAATATGTAATGGACGTGTTGATGGATCAGCACTTTACAGAGCCAACTCCAATTCAGTGCCAGGGATTTCCATTGGCTCTGAGTGGCCGGGATATGGTGGGCATTGCTCAGACTGGCTCTGGGAAGACGTTGGCGGTAAGTACCAGCAAGTGAAGATCTTTAATATTGTGGTAACTCGTTTTGATTTAATTGCCACATATATTCTCAGTTCTTCATAAAAGTGTGATTTAGATAGTGTAAGTACTATTTCAGCTTTTTAAGCTATTAAATATATTAAGGCATTTTATGTTCAAATTGACATTGCTGTGTTTAGCAGTGGTAAGTTCTGTTTTTCATTTTTCTATTTAGGCATTATTAATTACGGGGATGAGTTAGAGCTATTAAGATAGTTTTAGTTTTGGTAAATGGTATAAAACTGTCCTTTTTTTCCCCCCAGTATTTGCTGCCTGCAATTGTTCATATTAACCACCAGCCATACTTGGAAAGGGGAGATGGCCCAATTGTAAGTGTGTTTCGGTTTGTTTATAGTTCTGAGAATAACTGTAATTTAATGATTATTGTGTTCAGGCACTGTGCTTTATAGACGTGTTATCTGATTTCATTTTTAATTTCACCCTCCGTATCTGAAAGTGGTATTATCCTTACTTTGCTTGGAATTAAATGACTTGTCTAAGTCACACAGCAATTGGCTGAGCTTAAATTTGAACCGAAGTCTTATTTGTAAGGAAACCATGCGTACTGCCTTGGTATATAGTCATTCACTTTGCAGTGAATTGAAGTACAGTTCTTTTTGCTCAGTGATGCTGTGAGATACAAAGGAGGGATGAAAGGAGGTCCCTGCCCTAAAGCTTTTAATATCAGGTTGCCCATATGTATTCTTTGTGGTTAAATACTGTTTTTGTAAATGTTTGTGGGGCAGCACAATTTTCTGCTTTGAACATTTTCACTTACGCTATTTTGTGTAAGATTTGAGTAGTAGTCTCCAAACATTTTGAATGTACACAGCTGTTTTTTTTAAATTGAGATTGTACTTGCCACATACATGTGTAAATAATGTGTTCACCAAAAAGTAATGCATTACTTTGCTTTGTGTAATGTGTAGTATGTTCTATATGGCTAATGGGAGTTAGCATTATTATCAGCCAATATCTAACAGATCAGTACACAGAGTGAGGTTGATAATTTGTTAACAGTATATATGATACCTGTTTCAAAGAGTTTTGATCTTGTATTCTTTCGGCCAGATTATATACAGTCTTGTCAGATTACATATAAATTGTCATTGTTTTTGTCTAATGTACCTGGTGAAGAGCTTGAAGTAGAAGTCAGAAAAACGTCAGCTCAGCCATTTTCTTATTGATCTGTTTCTTGTTAATGTAAGTTCATTCCAAATCTGAAATGCTCCAAAATCCAAAACATTTTGCCTGCCACCATGATGCTCAAAGGGAATTACATGCTCATGCTTGTAATCCTAGCACTCTAGGAGGTCGAGGCGGGAGGATTGCTTGAGCTCAGGAGTTCAAGACCAACCTGAGCGAGAGTGAGACCCCATCTCTACTAAAAATAGAAAAATTAACTGGGCATCATGGCACGCATCTGTCGTCCCAGTTACTCAAGAGGCTGAGGCAGGAGAATCACTTGAGCTTGAAGTTGCAGTGAGCCACGATGACACCACTGCACTCTGCACTCTACCTGGGGTGACAGAGTAGGACTCTGTCTCAAAAAAAGAAAAAACAAAACACCTAGGTAGTACAATCTGCAAACTCACTTAAGTAGTATGTATAAACTATAATGAATCGTGATGTTAAACCAGGTGATGAGGGATCCGGTATCGTTCCATGTACTAATAAGTTGTAATAATTTTTTTTCCACTCCAGTGTATTTCTTATGCTCTCGTCCCTTCCTGCCTCGCACTGTGTCACATACTTAGAAAGTAATAGACAATAAGGAAAGAATTAGATTACTTTTTTGTACTTTATTGTTGGCTTGTTGTGTTTATTTTTACGTGGGATGGGTATCTCAAGTGTGTTTCTGTTTCAGTGTCTAGTTCTGGCTCCTACCAGAGAGCTTGCCCAGCAGGTACAGCAGGTGGCTGATGACTATGGCAAATGTTCTAGATTGAAGAGTACTTGCATTTATGGAGGTGCTCCTAAAGGTCCCCAGATTCGAGACTTAGAGAGAGGTAATAAAATATTGTAGTGAATTGTTATTTTATCTTAACTTTACCAATTTCTGTTAAAATAGGAGAAAATAGTGGGTTTTTGTGGAAAAATTCAGTTATTTCAGCAGCTTAGAAATTCTGAGATGTGGTTAAAGTAGCTATTTTGGGAGAGAAAGTTCAACACGGCTAGAGATTCTTAACTTCATGAAGATTTAATGATTGTACATAAATTTATCTTTGTATCATGCTTTTGCAAGTACTGTGTTAAAATTAGCTACTGTTATGCAGCATTGGGTACAACTCAGACTAGAGCTGGTGCTGCTTAGTTTGTTTGCTGAAGCTTGTACAGTGTGTAAGAGTCCTAAATTGGCTTGATCTTTGATTTTGTTTTATAGGTGTTGAGATCTGCATAGCTACTCCTGGCCGCCTGATAGATTTCCTGGAGTCAGGAAAGACAAATCTACGCCGATGTACTTACCTTGTACTGGATGAGGCCGATAGAATGCTTGATATGGGCTTTGAACCCCAGATCCGTAAAATTGTTGACCAAATCAGGGTGTGTAAAGCTGATACTTCGCTGTCTTTATGCCCTTTGACTGTTGCATTTTGTTAGTCTAAAAGAAAGCCTTTCCTTTCCTGATAGCCTGATAGGCAGACATTGATGTGGAGTGCAACCTGGCCAAAAGAAGTAAGACAACTTGCAGAGGATTTCCTTCGTGATTACACCCAAATCAACGTAGGCAATCTGGAGTTGAGTGCCAACCACAACATCCTCCAGATTGTGGATGTCTGCATGGAAAGTGAAAAAGACCACAAGTATGAATGAGCTTTCACTCTCTGATAATGCTGATAAACCTTTTCTTAATAATCTTATAAAATTAAAGTGTTAGAGAAGCCAGTATTTTTTGAGGCCTGGAAACATTAAAAGCACTGCTAGCTTTCTAATAATCTTTCCTTTATATCAGCAGTCCCCAGCCTTTTTGGCACAAGGGACTGGTTTCATGGAAGACAATTTTTCCATGGACCAGGGTTGCGGGGTGGGAGAAGACATGATTTCGGGGTGATTCAAGTGCATTTCATTTATTGTGCAGTCAAACCTCTCTGGTAACGATAGTTTGCATTTGTGGCTGCTCCCTAGCACTAGCATCACTGCCTCAGCTCCACCTTCGATTATCAGGCATTAGATTCTCATAAGGAGTGCACAACCTAGATCCCTTGCATACACGGTTTACAGTAGGGCTCGTGCTCCTATGAGTGCAAGAATCTAATGCTGCCACTGATCGGACAGGATGCAGAGCTTATGTAGTGATGCAAGCAATGGGAATGGCTGTAAATACAGATGAAGCTTCACATTTGTTTATTAAATTTTTTGAAAAGGTAATGTGAAAAGAAAGTATTGTTGCTTTGGGAGTGCTGTTGCCAACCTACCGTCTATATAACTTATTAGGGCAGTCTTTTCTGTGTGGTGACTGCGTTGTTGGTCTTGTTTTCAGATTGATCCAACTGATGGAGGAAATAATGGCTGAAAAGGAAAATAAGACAATAATATTTGTGGAGACAAAGAGGCGCTGTGATGACCTGACTCGAAGGATGCGCAGAGATGGGTGAGTACAGCACCAAGGTAACTACTTTAGCCTCAGGTTTATAGTTAGTGGGAGTTTCTAAATTGGTATTATGAATGTGGTGTAGTATTTCAGTGATGAAATAATGCCTAACATGTAATTTGTTCTTTCAGTGAACATAGTCATCTGTTTGTGTAGTCTAACCTTATCAAAATTACATGATATTAATAGCTTTTTTTAAAGCTTTGTTTTCATCTTTAAGATTTCTAAAATATTAATCATTTTTCTTCTAATAGTTGGCCAGCTATGTGTATCCATGGAGACAAGAGTCAACCAGAAAGAGATTGGGTACTTAATGGTAAGTTCAAAACTAAGCTGTTTTTTGTGGGGTGTTTTTTTTGTTGTTTTTGAGACAAGGTCTTGCTCTGTCACCCCTGCTAGAGTACAATGGTGTTATCATAGCTCATTGCGACCTTGGATTCCTGGGCTCAGGTAATCCTCTTGCCCCAGCCTCCTGAAACTAAGCATTTGCCATGCATTTTTTTCCTAACCAAATGTCTGTGCTCTATGTCAGGAATCAACAAACTTTCTGTAAAGGATCACATAGTAAATGTTTTTGGCTTTGAAGACTGAATGGTGGGTGGTCTCTTGCTACTCAGTTCTATTGTTATAGCACAAAAGCGGCAGGCCATAGACAACATGTAAAGAAATGGCCTAGCTATGTTCCAACACAACGTTATTTGCAAAAATAAGCATTGTGCCAGATTTAACCTGCAGGCCAGAGTTTGTCTAGCCCTGCTCTAGTTAACTGAGTATTGGGGATACTTTAGCGTGTTTCCTTGGTTCTTTAAGGTCCGTAATGCTAGCTCTTTACACTTTTTCTCAACTGAAACCACTCTTTGTTAATTTTTTCCTTCTGATTATAAAAGTAATTATCCCTTGGAAAATTTGACAGTTAACTGAAAAAAAAATGAAAATGACCGTTAATCATTAAGTTATGTGTTAACATATTTCCTTCCAGTCTTCTGGGTTTTTAGGATTACTTTAATGAGATATAGCCATTGAATAAAATGGAAGAGGTTATATTTAAGAAATAATAAATGTTGGCTGGGCGCGGTGGCTCACGCCTGTAATCCTAGCACTCTGGGAGGCCGAGGCGGGTGGATTGCTCAAGGTCAGGAGTTCGAGGCCAGCCTGAGCGAGAGCGAGACCCCGTCTCTACTAATAATAGAAAGAAATTAATTGGCC
>CAUYRT010102109.1:0-34643 GCA_963574885.1 Lepilemur ruficaudatus
GGGATGGGTATTAGGGGTCTCAATAGGTGGTAGGAAACCCTTTAAAACTGATTTATGTGAATAGCTGTACAACTTGGTAAATTTACTAATAACCATTTAATTGTACACTTAAAATGGAGTAAAGACATGATATGTAAATTACACTTCAATAAAGAAAAAAAAAAAGAAGTTTCCTCAGGGAAAAACAAATACTTACCCCTGAAGCATAATAGAATAGTAACCCATTTGGCTGTAACGTTCGGAAATTAAAACCTCCTTCAAAGCCATCAAAGAAAGATATTCTCTGAGTTGAAGCAATGAAACTCTGCCCATTGAAATATGCTCTGCGAGATATCTGTGTGCCAAAAAAAGTGAATATAGTATTTTTGATAATTGCCAAATGCTTAACATGTCAACTTTTCACATATGGAGGATCTTGTCTGTTATTTTCTATATAACCAGTTTATGTTTTGACTTTTGGTTTATGCTGGAATTCAGGCGTAAACCATAAGTTCCTCTAACAGATTTTCAGTTTCTGCCCTTCTCCCGGCCTGAGTGACAATGACACTCATGCAGTCTTTCTGGGTTGCGGATGACCCACCCATTGAAAACTGAAGCAAATGGACAAGTCACAGAGGAGCCCCACAAGCTTTTCTAACTTAGTGATTCTTCTTTCTGCTGGTGGCAGAAAGGAACCCAAGGTATACCTAGGATCACAGGGAAACAGAAAAGAGCTTTTCCAGCTTTTGAAAATGATAAGTTTTGTGTCTGTTTATTGAAAAGCTTTTGACTAAATGCTTCTTACAAGAGAGTCTTCTGGGCAACCATAACCAACTCCCAGGGTTTCTGTCTGTTCCAGTAAATTGAAATCTTTCTTTTGGAACTGGAAACCCTTCATGCATCCTCTGAAGTTGATATCTAGGGGAAGGTGTGCTCTTAGAGTCCTGGAAAAGAAAAGTCAGTCTTCACTGATATAGCCATGATAATGATGATGATGTCACCCTGTTTATAAAGTCCATGGAATTTGTGTTTGTTTATAGTCATTTATAATGACTTTATACTCATTCAAACTCTCATACTTTCTTTGATAAACACACAGTAATGTCTAATCTTTGCCTATGTAAGAGTTTTGTTCTGAGTCAAGCCAATTTGTTTACTTCTTTACAGTTTTCAATAATCCTTTAACTTAAATTATCCCATTTTATCTCTGTAACAATTTGGTGAGATTAGCTTGAATCATAGGAAATTGACATATTGTAGGTCAAAAATAGTCAACTCTAGGCAATTTTGCAGGGTTTAACATATAAAATAAGATAAAATGAAATAAAAGAGACAAGTTATTTTCTTATGTCAAAAGTGGTAAGTTTAGGATTTGAACTCAGGTCTTCAGACTGCCGCTAATCCACTTAGGTAATGAACCCATATTCTTGGCATTATTTACAACACACTGTAATCAACTAAGGCTAGAGGAATGTCCTAATGTTCCATTTCAGATAATCTGCAACTTCTTGGATAATCTTAAAAATTTGCGTGCCCTCAGATGCTATTGGAGAGTTCAAAATAAGTTTTAGCCTAAAGCAAAAGTAAAGGGACAAATGCTGCTTTGTCTCCACACAATACACATATTCCACCCTTCCTCTCGCCAATGAGAAATATTGCATTATACTGTGTTCTAAGAGCTCACAAGGACCGGCTGCAGAGGGCCTGCAAGTGTCTGTGTCTGTGCCGATGTGTAGAAGTAGCAAGCGGCAGGTGCTTAAACCTGTTACTAGCTCTCCCCTGGATGTTGAATACTCAGGCTAGTACATTGCTAGGAACAAACAGAATAGCTATTTGACAGACAACATTACCTGGATTGTAAGATTTCTGGGGGAGCCCCTCCAATGTATATATCTGTAAAAGGTATTTTCATCTTTTCATTGTCCATGCTCTTGATATGTCGTCTGTCAACTACCAAGATCATTTTCTTATCATTGTGGTAAATGATTGAGATCTGTGAGAAATAATAGACG
This sequence comes from Lepilemur ruficaudatus, assembly GCA_963574885.1. NCBI lineage: Eukaryota > Metazoa > Chordata > Mammalia > Primates > Lepilemuridae > Lepilemur > Lepilemur ruficaudatus. The sequence goes on from CAUYRT010102109.1 coordinate 1,992, forward strand.
GCAAGTCTTGATCAACTACTTCATAATCAGCTTTTTGAAGACTTCTCTATATTTTATTCTGGCTATAACAGCTGGTCCTCCATGTTCTTGTGCTTGTTTATTCACAAAACGGGAAATGCATTTTCCTTTCTTACAGACGTGAAAACTCTTGCCTATTCACGAGAAGTTCACATTTCCTGGGGAAGGATGTCTATGGAGAGGGAGCTGGCCCCAGAATTACCTTGCCTTGGGACCTACTGTTTTCTCCTGCTCCTTTTGAGGGGATTTGAGAAAGAACTATAAGCAGGTGCCTTCTTCTTATTATTTTAACTGCTTCATTGAGGTATAATCAATATGCAAAGAACAGTGCATATTTAACACATACAATTGGACGAGTTTAGGCACATGCTAATACCCATCACATCGTCCCCACAATCAAGATAATAGACATATCCAACAACTTCCCAAGGATTTCTTGGGTTCCTTTGTGGATTTTATTTTTCACGTGTGTCTGTGTTAAGTACCTTTAACATGAAATCTACCCTCTTAATAAATTTTGAAGTATTGTTAACTATAGGTACTACGTTGTACAGCAGAACTGTAGAACTTATTCATCCAGTATAACTGAAACTTTATGTCCATTAAACAAAATTCTCATTTCTCCCATCCTCTGACCCCTGGTAACCACTATTGTATCCTCAAGCAGGTGCCTTCTGGACTCTAGACTGTGTGTTACCAGGTGTCATTTTGGGGTGACATAGTGAGCATCTCTAAAGAAGCAGCAAAAATGCTAGTCAGAGAAATGGCTAAAGTATTCTTTTATTATAAACCATCCTCATGAAGGCTATGGATTTTGAACTGGAAAGGAAAATATAGCCTCCTACCCCTGCATTGTGGTTCAACTTAAAAGATAAGTTTTTATATACCTTATTAAATTGTATAAAGTATTAATAGCTGCTAACGAAAATGGATGAAATATATTTTGAGTAGATAGCAATCTGTTTCATGACTAAAGGGCGTTCTTTGTGAGTTCTCTTTATGAGGAAGACTGTGTTAGTATTTTCTAAATTCTGGATAAATGGTTTAAAAGAAAATTCTACATTTACTTATATCTACTCTTGTTACAGTTAGTGGGACTTGAAGGATAAATTTAAAAAAGGCTGTGTAACTATACTTTGGCATTTTCAACAAATGTATAGAAGGATACTATAGGAGTACCATTGTAATAGAGATATTCAAGATTAATAGGAGATTTTTGGTTAATGAAGCAATTATATGGAATATTTCAGTGATTTTTTTCCTCCTTTTTTTTTTTTGAGACAGAATCTCAGTCTGTTACCCTGAATAGAGTGCCGTGGCATCAGCCTAGCTCACAGCAACCTCAAACTCTTGAGCTCAAGCGATCCTCCCACCTTGGCCTTTCAGAGTGAGAGGATTACAGGTGTGAGTCACTACGCCTGGTCCAGTGACATTTTTTTATTAGAAATGTCAATGTGTATCACAAAGACATCCATTCTTTTAAAGCAAATGTTTTCCTGGGGTTGAGTAGATGAGGGCCTTTCAGTTGTTCTTTAGATATGAAAGTGTTCATCTCATCTATCTCATTTAACCACCTGATTAGATCAACAGATCTAAGTACGACAGACAAAACCAAAATCCAAACCACCCAAACTCTGATCATTTGTACCTCATGGTATTTTGCATCATTAATTTGAGCTTTCTTCAATGTGTCTTCAAGATGCACGGGGCCATTGCTGAATCCAAAGTCATAGAACACATGTAGGTAACCATTGCGCATTTCCAGGCTGAAAAACATACTCTGTGGAGAGAAAGAAGTTGTAAGATGGGAGCATCTGCTTTTATGAGAGTAGAGTCATATTGAGCTGAATTTCAGAAATAAAATTATTATTGTATTCTTTGTTATGGAAATTATTTGAAGACTAAGGAAGTCTCATGAACTTATTATTATGAAATAAAAATGACAAGTACTTCCATGTCAGCAGTTATTTCTCATATAAATATACAAAAGTGATAACATTTATCTAAATATTTAAAATAACTATCTTGTTTTTATTCTACTTTACAAATAAATGGATGAAGTTGTAAGTCTACTTTACTGATCTTTTAAAATTCTTGAAAACAGAGTATAATGTACCATGTTTATTCAACTGTCTAGTCTTCAGGTAAATTGTGAAAATCATAACAAGCCAATAGATGTGATCGCATTCATTTTAAGATAAAAATTGGCAATATTAAACAATAATTTCAAGGAATATTGAAAAGAATCCCCTCAAATTATCAGAAAATATGGATATAAGAAAAAGAAGGCCATTTCTGTTTTATTTTGAGAAACTGGATTTATGTAAATAAATATGGAATTATTATGCATTTGGACCACATGATGTTTGAGAACCAAAGTAATTTGGTAACACTCAAGTAATACCGAATAGGTTTGCTTGTTTCAGAAGATAGTTCATAGATAAAAGACTTCAGTGGATTTGAAAGATAAAGAATTGTGGTAAAGTCCCTATTCTACAGGAGGTGATCTCCTGAGTGGAGTTTGTGTTTTCTTGGAAGTGTGGAAAACAATCCACTGGGCGTTAGGATGAAAATATTTCAACTTCTATATATATCCACTTCAGAAATCTGAAAGAGAAAAAGACACTAACCTTTTAATATTGAATACATGGGTTATTGACTCTAGGCCTTCATTTCATCCTTTTGTCAGACTTTCATGGGATGCACATGATAGGTGAAACTTCCCAAAAGGAGTCCACACTTGAAGGGCTGAAGGTGGCCTCCCTCCAACCCGATTTCTTTGATTCTAGCCTGTTGCAATTTATTGTAGTTTATATGTGCTTAGTTACATGGGTTTATGGGTGATATAACATAAATAATAGAATATTTACATTCATTTTGTATTGAGATGTACAGTGATGTGAAAATATTTTAAAACACATAGACACTTGCTGGTTACTTCCTGTGAGTTACTAGAAATGCTGTCAAGTTTAAAGAGGATAACACATTTTTCTTTATAAAATGAATTATTCTAAATTTGTTGAACTTTATTTATGATGACAAATGTCTTTCAGTAGTATGAAACCTACTGGCTATTTCAAAAAATAAACATACTGTCACATCAAGGTAAGGATATTATTCTAACAATGGATGAAAAAGTAACTTTTTTTAAGACAATTATACTGTGGAGAGATTATTCTTTAAAAAGACGCTTGGAAATTTTTCGATTGTTAAGTGATTTTGTTGATGGAAATAATGTAAGTGCACACCTACAAAAACTCCCATATCTGTACTATTAAAACATTTGTGGCAAGAAATTTCTCACCTGCTTAAAAATCTTTCAAATGAAGATTTTCAATGGTTTTTGAACCATTTTATTAAAGTTCACAAAATGATACAGTATCTTATTAGCTTGTAAGCACTGACATTAGAAAAAAGGAAATTGTACCAGGCGAATCTCAAAGACAACCTAAGCACTTAGTGAATGTGATTAAAAAACTGTATATGATTTAGTAGGCACAGCCAATGATATACTTCTTACATTTTCTTTATTTTTGTGAAGTATCTTGTCTAGTTATGACAGCCAAGGAACCACAATGTTGAAATAAACTGTACTTAGGATAAGACTTGTGAATCACTGTATCACAAAGAGTTTAACAAAATTTTCAAAATATTTAGCATATTTAATTACATTGTTCTCACTAACACTGCTATTAAAAATCATTTTTAGTGAGAGAAAAAGGGTTTCTGTATCATTAATAAATAAAAATTAATTTAATTTAATTTCATCTTTATTTTAAATATTTTATCTATTTGTATTTAACCTCTTATTTCATCTTTATATAATTTGCCTTTTATAGCTAATTTTGAATGTTTCATACCATACTTATATCTGTATGGTACGTACATATCACTTATTAATAAAGATGTGCGTGTGTGTGTGCGTGTGTGTGTGTGTGTAAGTATATGTATATTTTATACCTAAGGCATGCAGCATGGAGAAATGCACCTCAGGGCTGCTTTTATTTATTGCTGTGATCACTTCCCTGAAGAATAAAAAAATCCAATGTTGTTTTCTAAACTAGAATTTCAATTTGATGGTGTGACACACTCAATCTGGGAAGGTTCCTAAAAACGTGAATAGCAGAAAGTAATGGAAATAAAGGAGAATAAGTAGGACTTTTATTTTTACTCACTCCATTGACCATCAGGAGAATTAGGGCGTTGTCAGCTGGGGTTCGAACTTCTATGTCAAAGCGAGTCACCTGACCAAATTTCCCTCTCCTCGTGATGTCCCTCACCACAGCATAACTAGAGCCGTCAAAGAAGTAACTGGCAGCCCGACTCTGAGTGAAGGCCAGTTTATCTCTGAAATGGAAACATGAGGGTCATATGAACATCACAGTTTGTCATTCTTTTCAAGTGAGGCCCTTTAACACATTCTCATAACATCTGTGGATCTTACAACATTCAAATGAAGTCCTGTTGTCAGCATGGAAGAGGTAAAGAAGTATTTATAGTTAAGTTAAATGGATTGTTTTTAATATATGTCTTCTCTATCCTATGTGCTAAGACAACTGGAGTCTCCAGGGACACTCTAGTCTCTGGGAAGCCAAAATCAAAGCTGCAAACAAGTTAACATTTAATACTTATGTGCGCTCATCTATGGTAGAGAAAAACTGAAGATGTTTTTGTAGGTGTGACTCTTAATGCAGTTGCAAAACCGGTTTCTCCAAAGAAAAGTTTGACAAACTGAATATTGACTTGCACGTGTCCTGTCTACTGCTCTGGTGTGACTATCAAAGTCTTTAGGACTCTTCACTGTTTCCTACCTGGCACAGGGCACTGATGTGGAGGGGTCCATATTATGGATGTGCTTAAAGTTGTACAAGCTGATCACATCATTATTCAAAGTAGCCAATTCCAGGCAGCCAGCGAAGCCAGGCAGGTTTAAGCTGGCAGGAAGCTGTGCAATAGAAAAAGTAAAGTCAGCTGTCTCATGACCGTATTTCACGCGGACACCACAGAACAGACCATAAGACTAATAGCAGATCAAGGGGATCTACCGTTTGATATGATATCTTTCTAGACCTGAGTTTGATCTACTTTATGTCAAATCGTTTAGATCAGCAGCAATTTTTCAGTTGTGTAGATCTTATCAGAAAAGGGATTTACTGACCAAAGACCATGTACCAGTCACATGCTGGACAGTGAATTCCTGACAAAAAATCAATCCTCACTCCAGCACTGTGAGGTGGGTGTTCCTATTCTCCTATAAAGAGAGGGAAAGTAATTCTCAGAGAAGTTCAATCATGTACTCATAACTGTTAATAACAGCCTTGAAATTGAAAACTTAGATTGACTTCTCATCTTCTTGGGCTTTTTCTTTATCAGGTTTCATACTCTGTTCTAGGTCCTACCCCCTCTCTCACACCCAGGTACTTTATTTCGTGCCTATATTAGTTGAGATAACTGAATTTTTGGAATTGCCATCTGCAAAGCTGAAGACTAGATCCAAATTGTGGTGATACTACAAGTAACAGACACCCCTGCAGCGGGTGGGGGTAATAGTAATTACCTATGCATGAATCAGAATGAAATTAATTGAGCTTCAAGTGGTAGCTATAGCTTGAAAGCATTTGACACTATGAAATATGGGTAGCATAGACCAGATTTACACACTAGATTTATAGACTTTGGTTCAGAATTCTACTACCTGCTGAGCTGAGCTCTTGAAATGCTATAAGCCCCTCCACCAAATCACTACAGGTTTTATGGATTTATCAAAACAATTACTATAGATTTGTAACAAGTCAAAACATAGCTGGCTAGCTTACCTTGAAGTTTGAAGGCACTCCACCAACGTAAAACACGGTGTCCTCGGCGTCCAGATCCAGCAGGGAGTCGTCTCCCGAGAATTCCCCCTTCTTAATAAACTTTTCCTCCGCGGTGCTACTTAGACTTGGGACTGTTAAAAACACCTTTCCATGTTTTCCTACCCTATTGAGATAAAGAATTTTTACTCTTTATTATTCAGATAATTTGTAGAAAATGCTCTTTTAGGGTCAAAATATTAACGTTCCCTCATCACAAAATTGGTGATTTGATTTTGTCACATTAACAAGCATTTGTAGAATATCAATAATCAATGGGAAAGGGGAAAAAAGACATTGTATCCTGGAATTCATGGCTTGGCCAGGTAAAGCAATCAAATTGCTATTTAGAAATGATGACTTTTTAAAATTTTTTTTCCATTAAGGTATTTGGGAAGCAATATAAGAATTATGGAAGAAAGGAGATTGAGAATAAAGGGAAGAAAATACTACGTACAGCATGCACAGGAAGACTGTGTGTGTGTGTGTGTGTGTGTGTGTGCGTGTGTGTGTGAGTGCATTTGACAGGTGTCTATGAAATGTGCACATAAGCCCAGGCTCATGGATTTACTTTACCTTTCAATTTTGACAATGCTGAAGTGAGCAGGCCAGGAGCTGACGGGTTTGGAGTCAAGGGGAATCTCCACATCCTTAGTCCCCAAATTATAGACATATACCAGGTTGTCATTTTTGATTGCAAGACCCATGTACTCTTTTTTGGCCTGAAATGTTAAGAAGTCACTTAAATAAAATTCATATGAATAAGTATCATCTTTTCTTTTCATTTCTTTAAAGGACAATCAGCAATCCAAATACTTGGCTGTACACAAATGACTTTTGGCCGGAATTATTACCCAAAGTTCCTGCTAGACTGGGCAGTAGCTCTTCCTTTCCAGCCTCCCTGTGGCAGCATCGGAGTTTGATGCCTCCTGTGCCTGCTCTGAGTGCGTCCTGGACTGGGAGGTACCAACTGCGAGCTTGCAGAAATGTGATGGCTGCCTGGAGCGTGCTAATGCTGTTAGGCTCACCCAGGGATATGATACTGATCACTACACATCTTCAAACAGGATTCGGCATCAAACATAACAGGCTGCTGTTATTCTGAAGGTCTTTGAGATGCTCCGTTCAGACTCATTAAAGTTAGCAATGTGATGGTGACGGGAAGCAATCCCAGAAATATCCCACACAGAGAAGAAGTTACTTGTCCTTAAATCATTTCTTTATTCTTGCCATTAAAATTATTTATATCTTTTGAGCGACCAGAGTGGGCATTTTGTTTGTTTGCCTAGGTTGCTTTATTTTAGGCAAGAGAAAAAGCAGTTTTCCTTTTTAGTATGTTCCCTCCTTTAAAAGCTCATGTTCTTACGTTTTTGCTTCCGAGGTACAGGACGAACTGATCTGCAGTCCCAGCCTGTTCTGGCTGCTTCACGGGAGGTTTCATGTACAGGCTCAGGGATGTGAAGGCCTTTAAGTCATCCACACTGGTTTTGGGGTGCACTTCCACGGCTGACTGGCCGTCAAACATCATGGAGACTTGGATCTGGAGTTGTAAAATTGTTTCATTAAAACATTCTCTGCAGAAACGGTTCTCAAATAGTGGCCTCTAAGCTCAACTCTCCTCCGTACCTTTATTTATTTACTTACATCTTTATCTTTTTGGAGAGAAGATTTAAGGCAGATTTACAATACAATAGTTTAAATTTAAAGTGGGGTGAAAGAAAGCAAACGAAGTAGTGACAGAGTAGGCCCAAGAATGAGGATAAACATAAATTCTGCAATGAACTATATTCTTGGTTTGGGTGAACTGGACAACTTGAGGGGATACCTGACCAGTTACATAATTCTCAAGTCCCATAAAATTTATACAAAAACTAATTTTTTAGGAGAAGTATAACTAATCTTCGGTACTAATACAGCTAGGACTTTCTCCCCAGGGTCCCCACCAAAGGAACATGGGGTGAGGATGTGAGCAACATCCTTGATCATGTCTGTATAGTTGGGAGGAGTCTAGACACAGGTTTGTAGTCTTAGACCAGGTTTTAAAACCTAGCTCTGCCACTTACTAGCTATATAACCACAAGCAAGTCACTTAACCTTCAGTTTCCTAATCTGTAAAATAAGGACAATAGATTTGTTGTGAGAATGAAATAAGATCATAACTATAAAGTGCTTTCCAGTGCCTGCCTGTACCATTATAACAACTGCAATGATGAGTTCACTAAGGTGCTTCTTACAGTGATTTTCAGAAAGGCACCACAAAAATTCAGTAACTAATTTTCTAAGAGGCCCAATATAATATACTGAGCTGGTCTAATTCACGAGTGATTTTTAGAGGATTCAGAAGTGGATGGACTGTGTATACTCATGCCATTTATCCAAATATTTCTGAATGATTAGATGTATTTACATCATTTAATTAATATTGATTAATATTAATGATATCATAAATTATTAATACTAATAATTAACGTGGATGGTCAGTGAGCACAAGACTATATTCCCAAGTGCCTGAAGTGCAGCTGCCCTACGTTGCCAGTTGAGTGAAGACCCGTGCATCTTAACAAACAGTCAAGCAGTGTGTAGGATTAAAGTGTTATGGTAGAAATTGAGAGTCTGAGAAGGATGCACGTCTGCACGGAAAGCATATCACTTTGGAGAAGTGAGCAAGCTCCCAGCTTGCAAAGGTAGGGCCAATACTCTTTAGAAAGTAGTTTTAGGTGATTAAGACCTCCATGTTATACTCCGTATAAATACCATTACAAGGAAGCATTCCCAGAAACTGAGATTTTAGAATGCCATTTCTTAATGTACCTTTAAGATAAACCTTTTTTGAAATATTCGCTGGGGTGTCTAAATAAGGTAATTTGTTGTAGGAGACCATTTATCATATATTGTTTAAAAGTCAGGTATATTTACCAAGAATTATCTCCTTCATTATAAAGCAGTTGATTTATAACTCTTCTTTCTGTCAGTAATTAGGGCCAAAGTCTGTTCAGGCCAATTCTAATTGAAAAAATAAAATCATATAATTTGGTTGTAAAAAATGAGGCTGGTCCATAAATTAAAAAAAAAAAAATAACAAATTAAAAAGAGGTCCAAGAACAAGCCCTACTTTGCCACACTGAAAATGTTAACTGTGTCAGGGCATGTTCCTACCAATACTGGCTCTAGTTATCTTGCTGCTAGGTCGCTTCTGTATTCAGTGTCTCAGAATGGGGGTCTTTGCTGAGTTTATTCAACTTAGCCAGTGTGCAGTTCCTTAACCAAGCTTGTGCGTGGTCAGTTCAAGCTTCGCACAATCTATGTTGTACCAGAGAATTTCTTGAAGAGGTAGGACAGACGGGAAAGATTATGGTAATTGCACTAAACAGCTGCTAAAACAACGAACAATAATAATAATGAGTTGGCGTTTAAATTGGGGCTTAATTTCTTTTGCTATATTAGCTTTGTGAACTAGGTTAACTCCATGGTTCTTAATCCTGGCGACACATTAGAATAACACAGGAGTTTTGAAAAAATACAGGCGCTGAGCCCTTTTTCTAGAAAGCCTGAAATATTGCTTTGAGGTTAGGACCAGGAATTGGTTTATTTTTCAAAGCTCCTCATGTGATTCTAATGAGCAAATGGGGCTGAGAACTACTGAGTTGGATAACAGAGTAGAAAGGTCACAGGCTCTGGAAGCTGCCCAAGGAGCTGGAGCTTAGCTTTGTGCTCTCATGATCGTTGAGTGACTGATGACTCCCTTCATCAGTTACCTTGCTGGCGACGCTTCTGGTCTGAGCAATGAGCTCTCGAATCCGCTGGATGCTGGCAGAGACGTTGCTTGCAGGCCGCTTCTGCTCAACCGTACGAAGCTGATGCAGGAGCTGAGGGACAACCTCTGTCAGATTTCTTACTGCAGTTAACAAAAATTAATCACTTGAGTAAATATCTCGATATTAAGTACACTTCAGGAATCAGGTGAAGAGATAACACACGATTAATTTTGGTAGAATTTAAGAAATTATCTTTAATCCTGCAAAATTAATAATGAAGCCCAAAGCATAATCAGTTTCTATTTTGTGACATTTATAGTACGTATTGATTTATACATTGCATGTGGAGCATGCTAATGTACATTTCTAAAGGGCAGGATCTGTGACAAATATACAGATGTTCTTTTAACCGTACAGCACAGGTTCTGCTTGTATTTCTTATATAACAGATATAACAGGGCAAAAGGAATGCTGGGCAAAAGGAGGTGGAATGGTTGTTTTCCAGAATGCCTATGCACATCTCACGCTGCTGCTGCTACTGTCTCAGCAGAGGCAGAGCTAGATGGAGGAAACCAGGCAGCACCTAGGAAAGTGGCAGCTGTGCCAAGGTGAGAGTGGGCAGTCGCGGTCCATGGGTCCAGACAACGGCGATGCTACAAGCAGATCATACCGATTTTTTCTCCCCGTTTTTATTCCTGGGCCTCCTGCTGGAGAACAAAGCAACCTCTGGCTGTTGGGGATAGGGGGACAGCAAAAGAGGAAGTGGTCAGGGTGGGGCACATACTCCCCTTGACCCAGCCTAATGCAGCTGTGTCCCCGGCCCTGTGATTGATCTACTTCTTATGTTTTTTGGTTTTTTTTTTTTTAATGCATAATGTACATGCAGAAAAAAAATCACAAGTCATGAGGATATAGCTTGATGAGAGAAACCCACAACACAGAGAATTGGCATAACTTTTTCCAGTTTCATGGACTGAACAGTGGTTCTTAAAGTGTGGTCCTCAGATAAACAGCATCAGCATCACCAGGGAACTTGTTAGAAATTCGATGTTTGATGTTTTTGGCCCTATCTCAAACCTACTGATTCAAAAATTCTGGGAGTGGGGTCCAGTAATCTGTGATTAACAAGTCTGCAGCATGTGATTCTGTTGCACACGCAAGTTTGAGAAACACTGGATGGGAAAATGGATAGTTTTTGGGTACTCTCCTACCTCAGGGCAGGACTGCAGTCACTAAGCATTAGCAGCTGGGCAAGAGTGAGCCTCTATCTAGAGATAAACTAAGTGCGGATTCAGGAGACTACCTCAATATGGATCAAGGAAACATCTCTTCTCTGCATTTAGAAAACAAGGTATTTCTCCAGCACAAGGAATAGAATTAAGTAAAACAATAGCAGCTATCAGTTTATTGTATTGATTAATACAGGGGTAAATATCTGTTGTTAGGATCATTGACCACAATAGCCATTTTATAGTATAACAGTCTTTAAAAGCTAGATGTAATAAAGCATATTTAACATAAAATCTTGATTATGAAAATTCATGTGACAGAGTCCCTCCTGCCCTCAATTCTCTTAGGAAAAAGGGAGTCACCTTATATTAGAATCTTTATAAAGTTTCCTATATTATGGTATGCTGTCTCATTTACTTTGTTTTGAACCACAAAATGCTATTTGAGGAAAACACAGGAGACTGAAACAACTTCAGTTAGTGCTAGTTCTGGATTCTTGTTGAAATCACTCAGTAGGACTGGTGAAAAGAGGAAGAAAAGAAATTTAACACAGATTTAGTAAATATTCCTGAAGCAATGTCACTATAAATGTAAATGTTGGACATCACATAAGGAAATCTTTTAAAGATAAAAATTTAAAAGCACTTAAATGAGTGGTTACATGGAAGAACTCATGAACGTATACTTAAAAGATGAATATAAAAGAGCTACGTTCCTGTTATGGGAATGGGTGTTTGCCAACTGGGATTAAATTTGGATTACATTTCTAGTGAGAGACAGATCATATATAGATTCATAAAGTTGTATCTTCATTCAGATGCAAGTGAAGGTAATATATTATGCAAAACCATATTGGAGAACTAGAAGTTCTCATCATCTTTGTCATGATATTGATAGAGATTGATATTTAAGAGGTTATGAAGAGATTGAATAAAAATGTGAGAAGGGAAAAAAGAAAATTTCTCAAGTATGATATGATTTTAATTCCTATGTGTAACTAAATTAGGTAGGCACTAAAATATTTCATTTTCACTGCTGTAAAATTATATATTCAAGTAGGCCAATACACTGTTGTTAATACAAAGCTGGGCTTATGTTTGGCCATATTCAGTACTTGTTGATAATAACCTGCCTTACAGGTAAAGAAAAAGCAATGCTGTTCAGTAAAAGCATTACATTAAATTTAGTATTTTTTTTCCTAAAAAACCCCAGCATTTTGTTAAGTTTATTTACTCTAACATTTGATTGACCTTCTTCCCTAAGGCATCAATCTTACATTGATACAAATGATTGCTACCATTATTTCATGTAGAAAAAATGATGACTCTTTACCAATCCACCTACTGCTTATTTATGTGGAATACATATGTGAAGTTTCTAAGTGATACCTGCATCTCTAGCAGAGTCCACAGCAGTGTTGTAAGCAGAAGAGTCAAAACTTTGCAGGTTCTGTGACCAGCTGGTTAGATTCTTGGCCATTGGGGCGGTGGCCCGTTGCACCTCCATTGTCGTCTTGTTGGCCTCCGCGGTGATCAGCCTCGACTGGCCCAGGCGCTGCTGAGCGTCCCCTTCACACAGAGCACAAGGTCATTCACTTTGCAGAGAAGCAGCACACTTGTTGGGGACCGTGAACTTGCATTTAATTGCTGGGATGAAACAGAGCTCAAATTTTGGGCTCTTAAGCAAAACTAAGATCTTTAAATATATATTAATTATGGTATAAATTAGGCGCACAAGAACAGTGTAAGCAGTATGAATGAGTTTGAAAGACTCTAAAGTCTTATTAAAACTATGTGGCTCTCTTAAAACATTTTCAAATTAAGAGGTAAATTAAAAAAATGAGTAATAGTATTTCCTCAGGTTAGTGATCTTGTGAGATAGCCATAAAAATGCATATGAGATTTTTAACTCGTAAGAGGTTTGTGTCTGAAATTCATTGTACATATCACTTTCTTTTTGAAGAAGTGTTCTTGTGGAACACTTTTGCCATCAAAATGATGCTGTAGTACAGACGTTGATAAGGAAAGGTATTTTTTAATGAGAAAAGCAAGTTTCAAAAGAGTATCATTAGTGAAATCCCATTTTTGCTAAAAATCACATATTTAAAATAAAAATAATGTAAGTTCACAATAAAAAATTTTGTCTAGGTAATGGGATTATAGGTGATTTTTCCTCTTTCTTTTTTCTTCTCTGTATTTTCTAATTTTTCTGTAAGGATCATGTATTACTTCTATAATGAAAATAATTAGAAATCACTAGGTGATGTTATAACTTTTGCTAAAGTGAGGAAACATTTCACTCAACCTCATATGCTCCGGATTCTGATGAATGCTGGATCTGCTTCTTCCTAGCTGCACCTGTTGGAGGAAGTTCCCTAACGTTGACAAGCCTCAGGGTTCACAGCAGCCTAAAGGTGAGAGATCCTTATCCCCTCATGACATTAAGGCACATTGAACACTTAGCCCAGCGCTCCCCACACAGTGGGCATCAATAACCAGTATCTGTGATCAGGAGGCTTCCCAGTGAATGACCAACGGCCACAGCGTTGGTGCACTGTAGTACTGCCGCTACTGGGCTTTGCTACTTTTAGTAAAACACCCAGATTCAGCAGCAGTGTTTTAACTTTCACTACGCTAAGGAAGGCACATCTTCTTCCAATCACATCCTTCTAAGATACCACAACAGGCCCAGATTAGGCAAGATGAGTGCTCTTGTTTCTCTATTTGGGCTCGTTGGTCTCCCTGCTTTATATGAGAATGATTTGACATGTAACAGAGCGAAGCTGTTTATAGTTGGGGCCAAAGAAATCCAGTAACCAAATTAGGGCATGTTGTTAACGAGGAAGGATGTTCATAAGAAAGTTGTTCCCAAACAGTATAAACAGCATGACCCCATTAAAACACACACACACGCACACGAAAGACTGGAAGAAAATGCTCTCAAATTGAAGGGTCCACCCTAGGTGGTGTGCTTATAGCTTTTACATTTACTCTCTTCTTTTTATTTTGTAGAACTTCTTTTTTGGGGTGATGAATGTAGGTTATTTTGTCATCAAAAAACCCCATTTATTTATTAAAAAAACCAAGTAAGGAACCATCTATTCCTTTCTCGAAGGTTTATCTTACACACCAGTGAACCAACAGATGAGATTGCAGCTCTCTCTGTGCTTCTTACCTCTCTCTGCTGCTTGCAGTTGCTTAACAGCATCGCTGAGTCTGTTCTTAAGGGCACTCTTCCGTGCCAGGGCTCCGCCCACACGCCTGCTGGTGTCGGCCACTGCCTCCTCATTGCCTGTGGAGAAGCAGCAGAAAAAACGACCAATAGGGCCAAGATGCCTGAAAAAGTCTCCATTTCAACAGGGAAAACTCTGATTTGTATCATAGAGTCACCTGCAATATTCTGGATACTCTAAACATAGGTCATCAGTTCTGGAAAGTAGCATTTAAAATTAGAGGTGTTGGATTGCAGGCAACTTGTAATATTGCTTAGTATTGACTTAGGATGCTGTAATGGTTAATTTCTTTGATTGAAAAAGATAGCATTGCTGTGAACAATAAGACCTAGCAGCACAATTGGTAAAGACCCAAAAAGAAGAAAATCCATTTATAGGATGATGATGATTATATGAGAATAAATTTTTCTTAATTGTTTTGATAAAGTTTTAATTGATATATAACATACATCTAGAAAAAGGCAACCATTACATGTGCACAGCTTGACAAATTTTCACAAAGTGAACACAAAATATAACCAGCATCCAGAACAAGAAAATAGAAACTTATTAGCACCCTTGAAGCTCCCTAGGGAGGGCCCTATGATTACCCAAAGATGACCACTTCTGAATTGTGAATTTTATCTCCATTTGTTAGTTGTGTCTATTTTTAAACTTTGTTTAAAAGAGATGATACAGTATTATGATCTTTGATATCTTTGTCTTAATCTATATAGAGTTATAATAAGTCTTGACATGGCAGTTTAAGTCTTCCAACTTTGTTTTTATTCTTCAAGATTGTCTTAGCTGTTCTTGGCTTTTTCTTCTCATTCCCATAGAAATTCTAGAATCATCCTGTATATATATATATTTCTGGTACTTTAATTGATACTGTATTGAATCTATAGATAAATTTGGGAGAATTATCATTTTTATAAATTTTAATCTTCTATTCAAGGAATATGGCATTTATTTATTCTTCTTTAGATATCAATTTAGATCTCCATTTATTTAGATCTTCTTTAATTTTTTTAGTAGTATATTATAGTTTTATGTATAGCAATCTTAGCCTCTTCCATCAGATTTATTCCTATGTATTTGATGTTATTACAAATGCTGTTATTTTAAAAACTTAATTTCCCATAGTTGTACATAGAATTAAACTGAATTTTTACACATTGAATTGGTAATGCGGGGTGTCCTTGTCTTGGTTTCCAATCTTAGTGGGGAAGCATTCAATATTTCAGTATCAATATGTTTGCTGGATATTATTTTATTATTCTTTATTAGATTATGAAAGTTTCCATCTATTCCTAGTTTGCTAAGAGTTTTTTAAAGTCATGAATAGGTATTGAGTTTTGTTAAATGATTTTCTCGCATGTAGTGAGATGATCATATGAATTTCTCCTATATTCTTTAAATGTGGTAAATTATAATTGATATTTTAAATGCTATACTATCCGTGAAATTCTGTATAAACTCAATTTGGTCATCATATATTGCCATTTCTATGCATACTAGATTTGATTTGCTAATATCTTGATTAGGATTTTTGCATCTCTATTTATAAGAGACTTTAGCTTACAATTTTCCTTTTTTATAAGTCCTTATCTGGTTTTGGTGTCTGAGTTTTGTTGGCTTCATAAAACAACTTGGAGAGTGCTTTCCTGTCTTCTATTTTCTGTAAGAGTTTGTGTAACAGTAGTGTTATTTCTTCTTTAAATGTTTGAAAGAATTCACTGGGGAAGCCATCTGAGCTTTGAGATTTCTTTTGTGAGAAGAGTTTAATTAATGGTAAAATTTATTATGCATATGTATGTTCTTACAATTTTATCAAATTTTCTATTATTTTTGTATGAGTTTTGATAAATAGCCTTTTTGTTACAAATTATTCTTAAAATTGTGCTTGTGGAATAGTTCCTAAACTTGGTTATCTTTGAGCAAACCCAACAGATCATAATATACTAATAATATCAGCCAGTAATTCTTTTGTTTGTGCTTTGTTTCTGCTTGTGCTTTGTTTACTTCCAAAGCATTGAGAATCTTATGTTTCTTGACAAACAGCAAATTAATTTCATCACTTCTCATTACCCTCTTCTCTTTCTCTGCAGTTAGCTTGTAAATATACACCCTTCCATGGTGCACTTTCTCTTTTCTATTATACTGTCTTGGTGTGCTTGGTTCACTGTTATCTTTTCCCCCATACGTGTATATCATGGGTATTTAATGGGAGGGCTTAGTTAATATTGTCACCAAGTACAGTGTAACCAAGTACAAGCACTTTTTTCTTGTTCCCTCTGGGTAGTTGGAGAATTTCCCAGAATTCAAAGAGAGACTTAAGCATGCTTTGTAGTTTTATTGTACCCCAACTCCCTCTTTCTAGTTTCAGTTTTCACATATTGTGTTACAATGTTTTGGTTCTTATTTTAGGGTCTTGTGACTGCAAAAAACACTGCCTGAGATACTGAGAAAGAATATATTTAACACTGTATTTGGAGGTCTTGATAAAAATAGGAGAAAGAAAATCTATTTTGGGTTCAATGTTTATAAGAAGAAATGTTTCGTGAAAAGCATGTCCTATATGGAACTTACGGTCTTACATAAACATTTCTCATTTTGCAAATGAAGTAGAATTTCCCTTTAAAATGCAGCTTCCTCAGATAATTATAGATTGTTAACTGTTTGGTATAGGTAATGAAGAAAAGGAAAGTTGGGAAATAAAGATTACTAGGCATTGAAAGTCATTTTTAAATGAAGAAACAATAATCTGAAATGATAATGTAATTTAGTAGATGACTATGGTTTAATTTGAAATCCTAAAACCAGATCTGCACAATATTCAGAGAGGCTGATGTAGAGACATTTATCAGACACAAAACAGGAAACTTTGAAGGGATGTCATTCCCAGAATAGATAAGTTGCTTTCTTGAGGTTCAATAACTCAATAATGACAAGATTGAGAAAATACATTACAAATTATCCAGAAGAATGAAATATTTAAGTCATGGCATCTAACCAGAATATGTTAGACCACAATATGTTAGGGGTCTTCTTCACAACACAAGAAACAAAAGCAATATTTACTAAGAAATATTTTACTGTTGATATTCTAATTCTTTATTGCTAATATTCTAATTCTTTTCCAAAGAATATGTTCAGGACTAGACTCATATAATAAATTAATTAGACTTACATAATAGATTAATTAGAATAGAGAAATTTAGCACTTTTCTTGTCTTTGTTTACCCAGAAAAAGAAAATAACAGTTGCAAGGCAATTAAATAGTTAAGTATTCTGCATATGAAAAACAAAGTGCATTTATTTTCTACATAGTGGCTCTTGGCAAAAGGAAAAAAGGAGAATGCACTATTAGACTTAAGATAAATTGCTTTGATAAAACTGTGTAAAGTTTCCGGTTTCAAACTCGGCCTTTGTTTTTAGTTGGTAGTTAGAAGTTAGCTAGATAATGAATTTCCAACCTCATTAGTCAATGCTCAAATACCTTTAGAAATTAGTTCATTACCTCAGAGATGAGTAATGTTTAGTGAAATTCTTAGTCCATTTCATTGTTTTTAAGGGGAACTCAGAAGATTCAAAATTGACTAACATGATTTCACTTTTATTTTTCCACCGCTCTCCCACGCTTGGATGTGCATGGTTTAGCAGATGCAAACACTGGTCTTTGGAGGTACTTCTTTCCATATGGTCATTGTGTTTGTCCTAAATACAGTCAGCTGTGTAGAACACAAACTATAAGAAAGTACAAATGGCCAGATGGCTTTGTGGTACCCTGTCATCCTAATTGACTCTCACAGTGATGGCCCATTCCTTGGTGGTAAAAATTTTAAAGGGTCTTCTGAATTGTTTAAGAGAGATGAAATTACGGGCAATACAGTTTTAGTGTTAAGTGGATTTTACGGTATTTTCTCCTAAAAAATTGGCATTTATGGTAAGTTTCTATTAATCAGCCCATTTGATTAGCAAGAATATCCACCATGAATGTATGTTTTCATGTAGTCTCACTACATAGAAGGTTTTTTTTTTTTAAATCACATTTTAAAATCTTTGCTTTTTTATAACGACTCTGAGCAGGGACTATTGATATATTATTCATTGTAATATTATTCATTTTTTAATCCTCGATTTTGGAACTCTCTGTCTACATGTATGAAAGGAGAGAAGCAGCTATTAATCAGAAGGGAGACAGGAAAGTGAGGATATTTACTAGAATCTGCCCTTGCTTGCAGTTCTCTGGCTTGATTGAGGAGGTTCTCGCTTTCATCTTTATGGTAAATGATTTGAGTATCAATCCCACTCACAGCCTACAAAGGAATTGGGTGGAGAGAGTAAAAATGACAGCAGAAGAAATCAGCTTTTCATATTTCTAGGATTTAAATGACACGGTTTATCTGCTAAACACCAAGCAAAATTCATAGCTTCATTTTCATAGCTCCAAATCAAGATCAAATGTGAACATGAGAAAATAAAGTCTTTGGAGTTTTCAAGATAAATGTTTTTTTCAGGAAAATTTAGTGAACTTAGAACAATGTATCCTGGCCAAGGTCCCACCGAAGTGCTTGTCACATAGAAGCTGTTTAGTAAATAATTTTGAGTTGAAAAAATCTGAATGCATGCGCAAAGCATCTACTCTATCAGCAGGAACTAGTCATAAATATGTTTTTCTTCAGGGACTTTGGCTAATAAAAAGCTGACAAAGGAGCTGGCATTTGCTGACTGGAGTACAGCACATCTTGAAGAACTTATTATACAAACTAAAACCTTCATGGCATAAATAAAGTGGTCTTTCCTTAGTTTTCCTGGCCTTTCTGCCATTTGTATTTTACACCGGGAAGCTTGAGAGATGACATCAGACAACAGAAAAGGCGTAAAGGGGGAAAAGACAACGTACAAATGAACTTTCAAATAGGGGAATACTCACGTCATAGATTCGGTCAGTGACATTCAAAGCGAATTCTGCTGTTTCATTGGCTTCACTAACATAATTGACAATATTTTCATAGACATTTGATGCATCCAAAGCCTTCTGTACCAGCCCATTCATATCCGAACTGTGCAAATTTCTGTTAATAAACAAACTTGTCTTTAATTCTCCTTCTAACCTCCTTGGGAAACAGGGCCATTTTTAGGGCTTGATTCTAACACTTCCAGGATCACAGATGCTTCCATCCTATTATTCAAAATCACCTGGCTTGGCAAGGTTTTCCTGAGCCACCCTTGCTAGGGTCACATCTTCTCTGCACTCCTCTGCCTCTGCTGTCCCCAACACTTCACCTCATTTTAGCTCCATGGCAGCTGCCTGGCTGGCAGTAGTTGCAGGAAAAGGGCATAATGATTTAAGAACAGCCTACTGCACGTCCTTGAGTTAGAGTTTGTTTAATGTGGTGGAGGTCAGGCAGAGGAATGGACCCACAGTCATGGTCACCGACTACTTATCCAAATCAGCATTGTTATTCCCTCTCCATAAAGGAAGCTGAGGCTCTGAGAGAAGGTACATGTGGCCAGGGCTCGCACTGTTAAGGTTTGTGGCACTGCTGTGGCCTGGCTGTGTCCTGTAAGCATACAGCTCCACCTCAGCCCACCCTCATCCTGCCCTTCCACACATGGTCTCTGCCTCTGCCCCTCTCTGGACTGTGTAGGGTTCATGGAATATCTACTGAGTACCCAGCATGCACTGGGCACTGTCGCACACAGGGGCTGATTACCGCATGTGCCTCTGAAGACTGAGTATGGCATGGATCAAATACATGAATGCTTGGTATCTTGTGCCTGGCATCCGGTAAGCATCAGGGCTTATGATTGTACCTAAACTATTTCCTGAATCGGAATTTCAAACTCTATGTGTATCCACACAATTTATTTTATTGACAAATACTACTTCTTCCTCTATAATGTAACATCTACCCCTTAAATCCACCAGTTCTTTATTTTTTTCTCAGTCCCAAACACTGATGACTAGTAATATCACTTCATTCATCAGTAACCTCCTGAAGGTCCTCTGTGACCCAGTATATGCCATCGCAGAGCCCACTCTGGTTCCTTCTGGCCCCCGAGCTCAGTCGATTGTTTCTCAGCCTCTTCTCCCAGCTGCAGTCCCTGGAAGCTCTCTTAGGCTCAGAGCAACTTCCTGTGAGTGCCCTTGGCTACTTCCCTCTCTTTTGTCCAAGTCTCTCATTATTCTCCTTTGCAGCGAGGCTGACTTAGCCATTCGCCACACTAGGGACTCACAGAAATGTTTTCAATACATTTTTTTTTTAAATCAGAAGAAACAATGAGGACAATAGTAATGCTTACGTTAGTCTTTATACCAATGCAAACATGAAATAAAGTTTTTAATTTTTTTAATGGAAAAAGGGGCCCATCAAGGCAAAAGTGCCCAGGGCCCACAGAGTCATAATGCAGCTCTGCTCTGTAGAGGGGATTCTAATCCGGATACTTGCTATTTGTTCCTCCCTACAACCCCTTCTTAGAAATGGCTCAGAGAGTAAAATCTGAGGAAGACAGACAAAAAAGTTTTAAAAGAAAGGGATGAAAGAAACAAAATGTTACAAATATTTATTAATATTTTAAAATTTTGATAGCTAGAGTGGTAAGATATACCGAAGAGCTTAAAACAAAGCCTTTATGACTTGTTTTTATTACTAGGTATAAAACAAGTACTGTCTAAATATTCAAAATAAAAATGTGCTTTTGAAATGGAAGCTTCTTTATGAATCAAGTCTATCTTTGTTTGAGTACAGCATGCAAATCATTGTGTACACTAGACAGATGTTGAATAATATTCACATTTTAAAGAGAAGATGTCTATAAATTTGAATGTTTCTATGAATATATTTAGTCAGAAATAGTCTAAGCCCAAAGGGACTTCAGAGTGATTGATATTTCTGATCATGTTTCACGTAAGGCATGTAGTAACTTCTTTGGAAGACTCATGCTACCGCATTGTTTGCTGCATAGTGGCATTTGCGGGAGTTATGTTTTGGGATCCTAATCAGTGGGATGCAGTTACTAAAATGACAAAAGAATGATGAAGGGTGGATCTCAAAAACAATATTCCACCAATACAGTATCTTATCAAAAACAGTACTTTATCTAAGCTCCATTTTATTGCCTTCATCAAAAGCACATTTTCTAGGGCCACTGAGCTGGATATAGCACTATCTCACACACCAAGATTTTATGTGACCTCTCCCTCTTTCTTCCCTCCTTCCCCTCTTCTCAGTAGATTTGGAAGAGTATTTGAAAAATTTGGCAATCAGAAATAAAAAGGTGATTTCTGTTTTGACCAGAAGTTAGTATTGGTTCTTATTTTATTCATAACCTTTACTGGTCCTTGTTTCAAATTGCCTGTTCTGTGGTTTCTATAACGATCTCATTATTTACCTATTATTTCAGGGTCATGAATTCAATTCCAATTTTTCAGTACATTTCAATTAACATTAATTGAGTGCCCTAGGGGTGCATGACTCTCTTCTAGATGCTGCGAGGAAAATTGTCAATTGATTTTCTCTTAACAGGTGTTGAAATCAAATAGCTCCTGCTGAGCACTGCAGAGTGACTAAAGTATTTACCAGAAGTCAGTTATAGTGCCAACTCCCAATCCGCTTTACTTAAGACACTTGGGTGTGGAAAGCTAATGCTGTCTATGAAATAAATAGGTGATAGTAGAATTAAACTTTGTAAAGGGATTTGATTTATTTAATAATATTTTATGCAGCAGTTATGCCCCTAATCAAAATGCCTTAGGCCACCTTATTAATTGTGAAACAGAGCCCCCACCCCAAGAACACAGGCCTCTAATATGACATATTTTTTAAAATCAAAAAACTGTCTCCCCAAAACAACTGTCTCCCCAAAACAATTGCAAAACAATTGCAACAAACAATGATTGAGTCTCAGAGGGATCAACCAACAAACAAATCAACAAATAAACAAATCCAACCCTAACCAATCTGCTAAGATTGTATCCTAGTAATTCTGGCACATGGAATTGAGTAAAAATATTTTCTTCAGCCCATGTATAATATTTGCATTTCTAAAACCAGGATATTACCTGCTCAATTCATCAGCTTCTTGTTGAAGGTTCTGTGCATGGTCAACAGCTTCTTGGACTAAATCATGGCTGAGGTTACTCAAGTTAGATAGTTTTCCTTGTAGTTCATTTTTGGCTCCATCTATTTCTGCATAAATCCCTGATGCATTCTACAGAAAAAAAATTTAAAAAATGAATTGAATTTAGAAAAACTTAAAACATTTTTCCTAGGGAGCACCAAAAGATAATCTCTATTCTTCCTTATTATGAAGTTCAGTAAATTTCAGACCAGGCCCACATAAGTCTAAAATACTATAAGTAGGTATTTATTTCTCCTGCATCTTCAGCTCCTTCTTTTATACTGATTGCTTTCCTAGCATTTATACATGCTCTACCATTTCAGATCTAAAAACAAAACAAAACTGAACAAGAACTTCCATTATCTACACATCCTTCTAATGTTACTGCACTGCCTTTCATAGCAAAATATCTTTTTAAAAGAGAAAGTTGTTTATGCATGTGGTCTCTATATTCTCACTTTCTATTCACCGTTTTGACCTATTCCAGTCTGGTTTGTGCCTCATCACCCCAGCAAAACAGAGGTTCACTTACTGACATGTAAGGTACTAAATCCAATGGGCATCATTCCATTCTCATCTTATCTGACCTGTCAGCTACATTTCACGTGGTTAACTACTCCCTTCCTGAAACTCATCTTGTAACATTATCTCCTGTGGATTTCCATCTAGTCACAGACCTGTGATCTCGGCTAAGGATCACACACTATGTAGATGGATGCACTGGCAAACCTATGACTTCCAGCCTTGGTTCAGCCCTCAATGCTGAAAAGAGATGTGCTCTCCTAGTCACCCAAATAGTGATTTTATAGCCAATGATATTTCCTTCTCCACCCTCTTCTGATTCTAAACAGATCACTTTCTTTTCTTTTTTATTTGGAAGACATAAACGAACTGTTTGCAGGGAATGTTTCTTCTACACCCCTGATGTTTCCTCCCTATGGAGGGAGCTCAATTAGTGAAACTCCAGCCCTCTCCACCTCTTTCCTCACTCTGCTCCTTGGGGGGGGGGGTGATTTATTCGATTGGTGAATTTGGGAAGAATCACTGTACGTATAGGCTTTGCTCAACTCCACACTTCTTCCTCCTGGGAGCAAGCTGTCAGCAGAAAGTGAGTTTTCCTGTGTTTCTCCACATGAAAGCCATTTTGGGCAGAACCTCCTATGTTGCCTGTCAGGGCGGGTACAGCTGCCTAATTCTGGGACTGGGCATCAGCAACCCACTCGGCTCAGAGCCCTAAGGCCATACCTTCAACGTAGCTGCATCAGAAATAAGGCCACATTCTTGGTCTCCATATTTACTATCTTATTTATGTTTTGATTTGTTTAGCACTTGGGTTCTGGAAAGGGGCGCTATTTATGGGTGGCCTTCTCAGAGACTTCAACACCAATAAACAGGAATTTCCCCAGCTTTTTGCTACCATCCCCCAGCCATTTTCCCCAACACTATACACTTACTTACAGCCATGCCTATACATACATCTTCTCCAATTTTAAGAGGAAGAAGTTTTCTTTTTCTGTATAAGGCACATGCCCCCATTTTCTCAGTGGCCCCATTTTCCATTCTTCTTGCTCCCTAGCTACTGACTCTTCTCAGATATAAACATGCCCAAGTCTCTCCCATTAAAAAACAAACAAAGCCTATCCTTTGACTCTAGATTCCCTTCTGTAATAGCTTCTTCTTTTGCTTTGACAGTGCACTTTGCAGAAATAATTCTTGCCAAGATCCCCAACACTTGATCCCAAATTGTCAGATCCATTTGACATTTTCCCATCTTTATTTACTGGCTCTACCTCTGTTTTGTGACAATGTTGATCACTGTCCTTGCTTGAAACTCTTTCTTTTCCTAGTCTCTGTGATTATGCTGTCTCCTGGTCTCCTCTTTGCCTGACCAGGAAAGAGACCTTAACAGTTGGTGTCCTCAGGGTTGGACTCCTAGCCCTTTCCTTTCCTCTAAGTGCTCTCACTTCTCTCTCTGAGCCCAGTCTTTTAGTATGCTACCCATTTGCCATCATCCTGCAGGAAAGGTGATCTGTCTATTAAGCAAATCTGATCATGTTATTTCTCTCCTCAGAATCAGCGAATTGCTTCGTAGGAATAAATCCAATTCCTAAGGATGGCTTCGTCAACTGGCCCCTCCTGTGTTATCAATTTCATCAATTCTTACCTCTCCCATGCCACTATATTCCATGGTGCAACCTTGACTAACTGATTACTGTTTTAATGCTCCATATTTTTTTTCTGGCCCCTGTGCCTTTGCACATAATATTTTCCCTGTCTGGAATAATTTCCTTTTCTTTTCTGCCTGATACACCTGGAAAAATTCTGCTCATCCTTCTAAATAAGCTCAAATATCGCTTCCTTTATATAGCCATCCCTAACCTCTTCAGGATGAATTAAATGTTGCCATATATTTCTATTATCCATGTATCACATTATTGTAATCATTTTACATGATTATTTAACTCATCAGATCACACAATCCTAGGAGGCAGGAACTGAGTTTAACTTATTTTTGTATTCCCAGAACATGGCACACTGCCTAGCACATAGGGTTTATTTTTATGGAGACAGTATTAAGCTTCTAGCCACTTGGTTAGTCATCTTGATAATAATACTTTGGAAAAAATTGCTTTTAATTTTATAAACAGAAAAAATACCTTAGACCTTCCCCCTTTACTCATTAATTCATTCAACAAATATTCACCAATTGCCTACTATGTGCTAGGTATTCATTTAGGAGATGGAATACCTATTAACAGCCTCTACTTTCAAGGAATTTACAATTTAGTGGGCAGATCTAGATAATAAATAAGTAATCAAGTAAGTGAATAAGCTAATTTCAGAGGGTAAAAGATACTTTGAATAAAATACAACAGGTGGGATGGGATGGAGAGTGGTTGAGGGTAAGGGATTCATTTGGATTGAATGGTCATAAGGACACCAGTCA
The DNA here is from genome assembly GCA_963574885.1 of Lepilemur ruficaudatus. Classification (NCBI taxonomy): domain Eukaryota; kingdom Metazoa; phylum Chordata; class Mammalia; order Primates; family Lepilemuridae; genus Lepilemur; species Lepilemur ruficaudatus. The sequence goes on from CAUYRT010102109.1 coordinate 27,135, forward strand.
TGTGAAGCTCTGAGGATAGCAGATGCAAAGGTCCTGAGGCAGGGAAAAGTATAGTGTGTTTTCAAAACAGAGAGGAGTTTAGTGGGCTGGAGGGTAGTGAGTGAGGAAGAAAGTAGGGCATGAGGTTAGAGAGGGGACTTGAACTAGGAGACTTGGGGTCTCCAGGGCCACAGTAAAATTAGCTTGTTTCTTACTTTGTCATTGGTGGTTTTATGTGGTAGAAGTAATGTGATCCAATCAAGTTTTTTTTTTTTTGAGACCGATCAAGTTTTTAAAAGATTGCTCTGCTACTGAATAGAGAATGAGTCTCAAAGAACAAGAATTGGGGCAAATGATCACTGAGGAGGCTCCCAGGGCAGTGTACACTGGAGATGAGGCTACTGGACTAACGCACGGCAGCAGAGACGAGGGAAGTGGTCAGGATTCATCTTGGCGATGGGAAAAAGGAGAAATTGAGATTGACTCTGGGGTTTTGATTTCAGCAATTGGGTTATGCCATTTACTGAGAATGGGGCAGAGGTGCACGTTTTGTTCAGAACATGTGAAGTTTGATATGTCAGTTACATGGTAGATAAAATTGTGATTTTGTTACACATCACTCTGAGTTCTGACTTGAAAATGTCACATAAGCATTTGTGTATTATTTTTTCCTTTTCCTCACACAAGTATGTGGATATAGGAGTTTGGAACTCAGTGGAAGTGTCAGAGCTGGAGGTATATACTGTGAATCGTCAGTGGATAATTGTTCTTTAAATCCAGGGGATTCAATGAGATCAACTAAGGAGAGACTATAAGTAGAAAAGAGGGCCCAGGACCGAGCAGAGCCATTCATTACCCAGAGCAGGCATCAACATAGCCCGGGGCCAAGTACAGCTCAAAGTTTGTTTTGATACAGCCCTGAGCTAAGAATATTTTTTATGTTTTTGAAGGGTTGTAAAAAAAATAAAAAACCGAATGAAAAACAAAGAAGAATAAGAGACTGTGGTTGTACCTGGCAGGCCGAATCTAAAACACTTACCATCGAGAGGATGTACAGAGGGGAAGCTAGCGAAGGAGGCTGGGGAGGAGTGGCCAGAGGGGAAGAGAAGCAGGTGACAGAAGCCAGGACAAGAGAACCTCGAGGGCTAAAGAAGGAGGGCAGCTAGTGTGGCTGTGTTGAGGCTGAGGAAGCCCAGGAGAGACAGGGTTCTCTCTCCGAGCACGGTGCTGGCTGCACCAGTGTCGCTAGTGACCAGGCAGGGACAGTCTCAGTCGAGGGGGATGGAACACTATTCACAGTGGGCTGAGGACAGCAGAGAGCTGGGGCTGGGGGTGGGAACAGCCACTATAGGTGACTCGAGACACTCTGGGTGAAGCTGAGCAGAGTCATGGCACAGAAGTTAGAAGGGATATAAACTTTTTAAAAATTTGTTTTAAAAAGAGTTTTTTTCTTGTTTGATTATTAAAAGATAGGAGATACTAGAGCTTGTTTTTGTGTCGACAATAATGATTCAGTAGAGTAAACACTGGATGCTGCAAAAGAAAAAGGGCACAATTTCAGTGGTGAAACCCTGCAGCCTGTTTTCGAGGTGAGAAAGGAAGGGATTCTGAGCCCAGGTGGAGGGATCGGGCGGGAGAAGGGACACTTGTAACAGGAGGGGAGGCAGAGGTGTGGATACAGCGGCAGGTGGGTTGACAGATTTGCAGATGAGGAAGGATGAGGGGAGCTCTCTTCTGCTTGGTTCTAATTTTTCAGTGAAGCACGAAGCAAGTTACCAGCCAGAACTGATAAAAGGGGAGGTGGGTTCCCAGCAGTCGCATTCAGCTGCTTCGGTACAGCCATGATGCTGGGGGTACTTGGGTTATGGGGGAGGCAGAGTTAGCATTCTCAGGGGAGTACAACAGGGGAACAGGTAGATAAGAAAGTGAAGGGTGTTTTCAAAAAATGATTCTGTGGATAATTTTAGCTGCTCAAGGGGGGAAGAGAGGATAGGAGAGGGCTAGGGTAAATGAGGCAGAGGAGGTTTCATGTGGTCAGAGAACTGTTGGAGTGGGCGTTCTAGAGTAAGTGAGATAAGAGATGGTGCACAGGGAGGGAGGTGCTTGAACCGGGATTTGGGAGGAGGTACTGTTACTGACGACAAGATCTGGGTATGGCCATGGGAGGGATAACAGAGGTGGACTGGAGGAAAGGCTGGCTGGAGAGAAGTTCAAGGGGCTGGAGGTGAGAGAGTTGGGGGCTCATCCATAGAGATTTTGATATCACCAAGGACAGTGAGGGGGCTTGAGATGGAGAGGAAGATGCAGAGCTTGGTGCCAAAATAGTCACAGAATGAGACGGCGCCCAGATGACCTTAAAGTGATATCCTTTGACAAGTAATAAAAATGAGCTAAGGGTAATTTCATGATGGTTTGCTTCATTGCATCTTATTGGGAAACGTCTCCTTTTAAAGAGATGTGGCTCTCATTGATTTTGAATGCCAGATTTATTAAACATACAACTTTATGAGTACAGAGTGAATAAGATGAATCTAGATCAGCGTTTTCCATAGAATTTTCTGTGATGATATCTGTCTTGTTGAATATAGTAGCTGCTAGCCGTATGTAGTCACTGAGGACTTGAAATGTGGCTAAAGCAACACAAAATAAATTTTTAAATTTATTTAAGTAATTTAAATTTAAATAGTCATATGTGGCTAGTGGCCACTGTACCATGCAAGAAACTGAAAAATTCAGTCACCGGATTTTATTTTTATAATGCCTGATAACTTGATAGATTTGAATCAAATTTGTTTTTCTGTGAGACTGTTCTAACCTGCTAGAAATATGAACCTGAACAAGTCACTCGAGGGTCCTTACCTTTATTATATCGTCAAGTTCCGAAATTGTCAGACGAGGCATTGCCAGAGAGTCCGCAGATGCACTCAGAGAGGCGTTCACCGCTTCCATTTGCTCCCTTGCTCTCTCGTGTTGTTTCTGCAGGAAGGAAGAGCAAGGGCGAGGGAGAGAGAAAGCATCTTCAGGGACAGCATTAGGGAGAGGAGGAACTGTCAACCGCTGTCTTTGGACTCAGGCAAATTTGGGTTCATATCCCAGCTCCATCCTTGCTGTGTGCCTTTGGGCAATGCTACCTGCCTGGTGCTTGGCTTTTCATTTATAGTATGGAGATAATATTAATAAAATAAGCACCTGGGGAGAATTAAAGTACTTAGTTATGACTACTACTTTTAACATCAGCATCTCAAAGAGAGTTAGCACTTTACAGAGAGAATTTGACTTTTTTTTTCCATTATGTAAAGGGGGCTATGGAGGCAGGACTGAACATAGGCTCTATATTTGCAGTAATTGGAAAACAAATTAAATAAAAGCATTTTCATGAGCTAACTTTGGGCCTGGCACAAATAGCCCATTTGGACAGGAATAGAATATACACAGAATAATATCAATGTCCTTTTGAAAATTAAAAATGGCCTTATTATCAAATCATAAAATCATGATCTTGCTTCATACCACTCTGAACTCTTGATGTTAGATGCTCAAACTTTTTGAGGAAGGAGACTGCTCACGTATTAATATATATATATATTTTGTGAATTCTTTAATTTCTACCTTCACTTTTGGGTTCTTGAGGCAGGGATGTTGTGATTCTGAAGAAATATTATGGGGCTTCAAATGAGTTCAGAGTTTGAAAGTAACAGAATGAAATTTTAGGAGGGAAAAGTAAAAGACATTTCACAATTTGAGTAAAAAAAATGAGTTAAAATTCCTTGGAAATAGTAATTTAAGTTAGAGGTGAAATACATGTTATTGTGTAATTTAGGGTATTGTAGAAATAATTACAGAAACCTAGATATGGAAGGAAATATTTTAAAACTTTCTAAGTTCATCTTCATGGCCTTTCTTACTCCCTGCAGTCTTTCTCATCAGTTTAGTGGAAAGGAAGAATGAAACGCATCTTCCCCAAATACATTGCTACCAGGGTAGATGTAGGTCTAGAGACAGAAAAGAATCACATTTAAACATCTCTTTAATGCAAGAACATTAAAAAAGTCAATTTCCTGTCAATATCCATCAAGCCTAATGCAGTGTGACTAGGACCAATGATTCTTATTTCTACAAGGAGTGGTATTTATACAGCTCTGCCCAAAAGCAATACTATAAAATATTTGTATGAAAGTATATAAAGGAAGGGAGGTTAAAACAAACAAACAAAACAAAAAAACCAAAAAAAAGGAAGGGAGGTTAAAAAAAACTAGGACTATTTAGCTCTCACAGAGCTGTTTTCCTTTTACAGGGTCTGAGCTATGACCCCTTCTGTGAGCGCTCGCATCTGGGTGGCTGTAAGAGAACAATGCTGACACCTTCAAGTCGGAGCCAAACCTCAAAGCTGTGTCCTTACAGCACTGTGGGATAAGCTTATCTGCAGCCAATGGAAAATGATATGCTTCAAGCTAATGGGGTTCTATCACTTATCGTATACAGCGTTAGAGATGAATTAAATTAGCTTTGAAACAAAGAAATGTTCTCACAGAAATATGGACAACTTAAACAAAAGAAAGTTTTGAAACTAATAGTTATGAAAATGACATAATTAGTACTAGTCAGCATGTTTCAGTATCTGTAACACGCAAAAAATAAAACAATTTCCTGATTTTTTTAAAGAAAAGGGTAGGAATGGTCCTAGGAAGGCAGAGTTGGTTTATGAGAACCCCTAAACAGTGCATTTTAAACAGAATTTTACGTACTTAAAAAATATAGAATCTTATGTTGGTGTGATAAACATTTTTTATCATTCTGTTACTTTTTGGAGTTAGGAGTAAGATGACAAAACAAAAAATGTAATTATTAGTTGTTAATCAAAGTGATTAACCTATGTGGTTATTTTTTTGGCTGAAATTTTCGTGATATTCTTTTCTAGCCCACGCTGTAGGTCTAACAGTGAAATTCCAACTTAAAACACTTAAGTTTGCTTTCTAAAACACAGAGTCAAGTTCCAATAAAGTCAGACCCATCAGATCAATTTGTTGTAGGAAAGATTACTAAATAAATAAAAGGTTGGATTTTAAATTTTGTTGGAAGGAATTAAAGTTTCATGACATTTAAATATGCAAAAGTATATAAAAGAATAATAGTGCTTAGTAATTTAGAGGTCTATGTTAATATGAAATAAATAAGAGTGTTTGTAATTAAGAATAACCAGTATACACAAATCATTTCCGTATTACTTGAGAGTGCTCCATGCATTTGTCTGTCTGTCAACAAATGTAACAAATGCAAGATCTTGTGTTTGGTGCTATAAAGACATAATTTGTGCAAGGCAGGGGTGCTGCCCTTTTGATGCTTACATCTAGTGGGGATAGACTAGATACATACCATAACTCACACACACACACACACATAGACACAACACACAACTGTGCATTCAGCAATTAAAAATGCCTCCTGGACTGGAATGAGAAGAATATATGCTAAGCATGATGATGCCTGGTGATCATTCTAGGAGTACAGCTGATGGCTGTACCAGTGTAGAGGGCAGGACTCTTTCTGGTGCTCAGGGTTCTTAACCCAGGGTTTGTCAACCTTATACATATGAACAAGTGTACATTTTCTCATGGCGGGTGTGTGTGTGTGTGTGTGTGTGTGTGTGCACATTGCACAGTTTTCATTGAATCCTCAAAAGGATCTAAGACTGCAACAATTAGGAAGCACTGGATTCAAATAAGTAGGTGAGGCACTCTAAGGAGGGAGACATTTAACCTAGCTTAAAGGTGAGGAAGAATTAAGCATAGGTGAGAGAGATGAGCAAAAGACACACTAAGAGCAAAGGAAACAAGAAGTGCTTGGTCTCCAGTGGCTGGGAGGCAGGTTTTGCAAGGAAGTCAAGAAATATCACTGGAACAGTGTGTGGGCTCACACCGTGGATGGCTGGGCAATTTACCTTCCTTAAGTAGGAAGCCATAGAAGGCTTTTGATGAAGGTTGATTATACAGTTTCTGTACAATTAGACAGACAACTTGGAATCAATCTAGCAGTGATATGAAGAATAGGAAGGCCAGGAGCCTAGGCAGGAGGCAGACCAAAATGTCCCTAGGTGAGGTACAAAGGGCTGGAGTAATCACTGCTTACAGGCTACTGGGGAGGAGGGGCTGACTTAGATCCTAGGACTTGGGAGAAGAGACCCCTGGACAGGAATGGGAAAATTAGGAAGGGAAACTGGAGGGAGAAGAGTTGATTTTTAGCAGGTAATAGCAGGGCATATCTACGTGGCTATCCTGCAGACAGACACCAATATCAAAGTGGTGCTGTAGGCTTGGTTGTGAACAAGGATGCAGACACGCAAATCCCTCTCAAGGACTGAAGCAGTGAGATTGGTGAAGTCACTAAGGGAGGAGATGAGGGCAAAGGGGTGCAACTTTGGCTAATGCCAGCACTGAAGGGCAGGAAGAAGAAGGAGAACTGAGACTGAGCAGGACTTTAAAATGTCTCCGTGCTATGCTGTTCTCTTCCTGAAATATTGCTCATGCTGTCCATTTGTACTTAGGCAGAAGAGTTTGTTTAGCAAAGCTAAAATGAGGCCTACCATCTGTCTGAATCACTAAAATGCCAAATTCCTGGTATCCACATGCATGAGGTTTTTAAAAAATTGTGCATAAGAAACATTTAATGAAAAGCTATTTTGGCAATCATTCAGTTTTAGAACTGAAGTCTGCTCGTATAGGTAACACTGCCCACTTGCTTGCTACATTTACAAAGTCCAGTGTGTCCTGACACACACACTGACATTGACCAGCCACTAGCAAATCAGCTGGTTTGTGCCTATGCAGGTACTTTGATTCTCAGTTCACTGACTGTGTGTTACCCTTCCTCATTATAGACTTCACGTAGGACCTTTGACAAGAAGGTCCATTCCTAAAAATAAATTAATAGAGAACTGACCATGTTAACACAATATACTTGCATGTGTTCTCTAGCACAGATGCATGTAGAAGGCAAAGCACTTTGCTGATACTGACAACTTAGAATATAAAATGAGAACTACATACAGTTTACCATTACTAATAGCAATAGATCTCACTTTCTTCTCGGTAGTAAACCTTACTTTCTGTAGCTAAGGAGACAGTGGTGGTCTGGCTGGGGTCTCCTGCATGCCACTGCTTGCCTTTGTCCTACCAGCATTGGTTTGACATAGCAGGTCCACTTCTCACTTCAAGGCTCTCAGTACTGAACATACTTCTGGGTCTGCATCTGATTGTGGTGTTGTTTCTCTCTTAATCAAAGGCTCTAAGTCCTCTCTTGGGAATTGAACAGTGGTATTCCACAGGCTAGGGTTACGGGCTTGAATCTCTCAGGATAAGAAGAATCACTTATTACTCACCATTGAAAATAGATCTTCAGGCTGGGCGCGGTGGCTCACGCCTGTAATCCTAGCACTCTGGGAGGCCGAGGCGGGCGGATAGCTCAAGGTCAGGAGTTCGAAACCAGCCTGAGCAAGAGCGAGACCCCGTCTCTACTAATAATAGAAAGAAATTA
>CAUYRT010102111.1:0-10031 GCA_963574885.1 Lepilemur ruficaudatus
TAAGGTGGTATCTCATTGTGGTTTTAATTTGCATTTCTCTGATGATTAGTGATATTGAGCATTTTTTCATGTTTTTTGGCCATTTGATTCCCTTCCTTTGAAAAAACTCTGTTCATGTCTTTTGCCTACCTTTTTAAAAAATTTTTATTTATTTATTCATTTTTTATTTAAGGAAAATATAAGAGTACAAATATTTTGGTTACATTTTATATCTTTGCCTCTCCCTAGCAAAGGTTAGAGATATGCCCCTCCCCTCCACAATGCTCACTGCATCCCTCAAATGTGAGTCTACCCCACCAACCTCCTAATCCCTAGAAAACACCACCACTGTTTGAGCACCATAGAGTTAATCAGTCAGTATCAATTTGATGGTGAGTACATGTGGAGCCCATTCTTCTGATCTTGTGTCACCTCACTTCGGATAATGGGCTCAAGCTTAATTGGGGAAAATATAAGCGGTGCTAGATCACTGTCATTTCTTATAATTGAATAATATTCCATTGTATACATATACCAAATTTTAATAATCCACTCATGAATTGATGGGCACTTGGGTTTTATCTACAACCTTGCAATAGTGAATTGTGCTGCCATAAACATTCGGGTGCAGATGTCTTTATTATAGAATGTCTTATGCTCTTTTGGGTAGATGCCTAATAATGCTATTGCTGGATCAAATGGTATTTCTATTTTTAGCTCTTTGAGGTATCTCCAAATTCTTCTCCACAGAAGTTGCACTAATTTGCAGTCCCACCAGCAGTGTAAGAGTGTTCCTGTCTCTCCACCTCCTCACCAGCATTTGTTGTTTTGGGTTTTTTTGACAGAAGTCAATCTCACTGGGGTGAGGTGATATCTCATTGTGGTTTTGATTTGCATTTCTCTAATGATTAGAGATGTTTAGCATTTTTTATATGTTTGCTGGCCATTATTCTGTCTTCTTTGGAAAAATTTCTGTTCATTTCCATTGCCCATTTATTGATGGGGTTGTTTGATTTTTTTCTTATTGATTCTTTTAAGTTCTAGATAGATTCTTGCTATCAGACCTTTATAGAATGTGTAGAGAGCAAATATTTTCTCCCATTCTGTAGATTGCCTACCTTTTAATAGAGTAACTTGTCTTTCTTTTCCTGAGTTGTTTGAGTTTCTTGTAGATTCTGGATATTAGTCCTTTGTCACATGCACGGTTTGTGAATATTTTCTCCCATTCTATATGTTGTCTATTTACTCTGTTGATTATTTCTTTTGCTGGGCAGAAGATTTTTAGTTTAATTAAGTCCATTTGTTTATTTTTGCTGTTTCTATATTTGCTTTTGGGGTCTTAGTCATAAATTCTTTGCTGAGGTCAATATCCAGAAGAGTTTTTCCTAGGTTTTCTTTTAGAAATTTTATGGTATCAGGTCCTACATTTAAGGCTTTAATCCATGTTGAGTTAATTTTTGTATATCATGAGAAGTGAGGATCCAGTTTCATTCTTCTGCATATGATTATTCAATTTTCCTAGCACCATTTATTGAATAGAGTGTCCTTTCTCCAGTGTATGTTTTTGTTTGTTTTGTTGAACATCAGTTGGTTATAGGTATGTGGATTTATTTCTGGGTTCTCTCATCTGTTCTATTGATCTATGAGTCTACTTTTATATCAGTACCATGATGTTTTGATTACTGTAGCCTGTAGTATAATTTGAAGTCAGATAATATGATACATCAAGTTATATTTTTTTGCTTAGGATTGCTTTGGTTATTCAGGCTCTTTTTTTGTTCCATATGAATTTTAGGATTATTTTTTCTAAATCTGTAAAAAGATGATGGTATTTTGATACCAATAGGTATCAAATCTGTAGGTTGCTCTGGGCAGTATGGTCATTTTAACAATATTGACTCTTCCATTCTATGAACATGGGATGTTTTTCTATTTGTTTTTATTGTCTAAGATTTCTTTCATCTGTGTTTTGTAGTTTTTCTTATAGAGATCTTTCACCTCCTTGACTAAGTATATTACTCAGTATTTTAAGATTTTTTTTTGGCAGCTATTGTAAATGGGATTGAATTCTTGATTTGTTCCTCAGTTTGGTTGTTATTAGCATATAGAAATACTACTGGTTTGTGAATGTTGATTTTGTAACCTGATGCTTTAGTGAATTCATTTAACAAATCTAGGAGTCTTTTGGAAGAGTCCTTAGAATTTTCTAGGTATAAGATCATATTATCAACAGAGATAATTTGACTTCCTCTTTTCCAATTCAGATGCCCTTTATTTCTTTCACTTGCCTGATTGCCCTGGCTAGGACTTCCATACTGTGTTGAATAGAATGGTGAAAATGGGCATCCTTCTCTTGCTCCAGTTCTTACGGGGAATGCTTTCAACTTTGCTCAGTATAATACTGATTGTGGGTTTGTCATGTATAGCTTTTATTATTTTGAGGTACATTCCTTCTATGCCCAGTTTGTTGAGGGTTTTTATCATGAAGGGATGCTGGAATTTACTGAATGCCTTTTCTATATCTATTGAGATAATCATATGGTTTTTGTTTTTAATTCTGTTTATGTGTAATTAAAATTACACATTAATTCACTTGTGTATACTGAACCATCCTTATATCCCTGGGATGAAACCCACTTCATCATAGTGAATTATCTTTTGATGTGCTGTGGGGTTAGATCTGCTAGTATTTTTCTCAAGATTTTTGCATCTGTGTTCATCAGGGATATTGGCCTGTAGTTTTCTTCCTTTGTTGTGTCCTTTACTGGCTTTCATATTAGGGTGACACTGGGTCCATAGAATGAGTTAAGGACTATTCCTGTCTTCTTGATCTTTTGAAAAAATTTCAGTAGGATTGGTACCATTTCTTCTTTGTATGTTCGGTGGAATGTGGCTGTAAATCCTTCTGGTCCTGGGCTTTTTTTAATTGGAATTTTAAAAAATTATTTGTTCAATCTCACTAGTCATTATTTGTCTGGTCAGGATTTCTATTTCTTCCTGATTCAAGCTTGGGAAGTTGTATATTTCCAGAAATTTATCAATTTCCTCTAGACTTTCTGGTTTGCAAGTGTGTAGTTGTTTAAGTCTGTGACGGTCTTTTGTATTTCTGTGGTATCACTTGTAATGTCTCTTTTTCTATAAATACTTTTGATTGAGCTTATTTGAAACTTCTTTCTTCTTTTCTTAGTTTATTTAGCCAGTGTTCTCTCAATTTATCTTTTCAAAGAACCAACTTTTTGTTTTGTTGATCCTTTGTATTGTATTTTGGTTTCAGTGTCCTTTAGTTCTGCTCTAATCTTTGCTATTTCTTTTCTTCTGCTAGCTTTGTTTTTTTTTTCTTGAAGTGTGACGTTAGGTTGTGATTTTCTGTCTTTTTGATGTAGACATTTAATGGCATAAACTTTCCTCTTAGTACTTCTTTTGCTGCATCCCAGTGGTTTTTGATAAGTTTTGTCACTATTGTCATTCATTTAAAAAATATTTTTTAATTTACATCTTGATTTTGTTATTGACCCAAAGATCATTCAAGAATAGGTTGTTTAATTTCTATGTATTTGTGTAGTTCTGAGAGTTCCTCTTGGAATTAATTTCTTTTATTCTTCTGTGGTCTGAGAATATACTTGACATAATTTTGATTTTTTAAAATTTATTGAGACTCTTTTTTGTCACCTAACCTATGATCTATCTTGAAAAATGTCCCATGTGCTGATAAGAAGAATGTATATTTAGCAGTTGTTGGGTAGAATGTTTTGTAAATATACATTAGGGCCCTTTTTTCTAGAATCCAATTTTTCTGGAGTCTAGTCCAGTGTTTTTTTGTCAATTTTCTGTTTCAATGATCTGTCTAGTTCTGTCACTAGTGTTGAAATGCCCCATTATTATTGTATTGTTGTCTATCTCTCTTCTTAGGTCTAGCAGTTATTTGTTTTATGAATCTGGGTGCTCTGGTGTTAGGTACATAAATATTTAGGATTATTATATCTTCTTGTTGAATCGATCCCTTTATCATTATAGAATGGCCTTGTCTTTTTTTTTTACTGTTGTTGATTTAAAGTCTGTTTTATCTGATATAAGTATGGCTATGCCTGCTTGTTTTTGTTTCCACATGGATGGAATATTTTTTCCACCTCTTTACTTTGAGTCTATATAAGTCTTTATCAGTTATGTGAGTTTCTTGTAGGTAGCAGACATTTGGATCCTGTTTTTTTTGTAATCATTCCATCAATCTATACTTTTTCAGTGGGGCATTTAGTCTGCTTACATTCAAAGATTAATATTTCTGAGGTTCTGTTCCTATAATAATGTTAATTATTACCTAATTATTTTGTAATCTTGATTGTGAGATTGCTTTTATAGGACCTGTGAGTTTTATGGTTTCATGCATTTTTGAGCTGGCAGGTATCTACCTTTTGTTTTCATGTTTAGAACTCCCTTGTACATTCCTTGTAGGGTCCATACAGTGGTGATGAATTCCGTTAGCATTTGTTTGTCTGAGAAAGATTTTATTTTTCCTTGATTTATGAAGCTTAATTCAATAGGATACAAAATTTGTGGCTCTTTCCTTTGAGAATATTGACAATAGGGCCTCAATCTCTCCTGGCTTGTAAGATTTCTGCTGAGAAATCTGTTAGTTTGATGAGCTTTCCTTTGTAGGTAATTACACATTTTTTGTCTTGCTGTTTTTAAAATTGTTTTCTTCATGTTGACTTTAGTAGTCTGATGGCTATATGCTTTGATGTAGACCTTCCTGCAATGTATCTCCATGGTGTCCATTGAGCCTGCTCTATCTGGACTTCTAAATCTCTTGCAAGACCAGGAAACTTTTCCTCCATTATTCCCTCAAATAGGTTTTCCTCACTTTTTATTTTTTCTTCTTCCTCAGGAATATCTGTGACTCATAGGTTTGGACATTTTACATAATCCCATATTTCTCAAATACATTTATAGAATATTTTAAAAGAAAGCTGATGTTTTCAACCATAGCATTTCATTGATTAAGACTTGAAATTAATAGAATTCTACTTGTAATTTGAGCAATTGTCAGTACTCTTAACACAATTTAAAAAGGTCCAGGCTGCTACCATAGATGCTTGATCTCTTTTCCCTTACTATACTTTGTTCTTACCTATTAGCTGATAATCACTGACATACTCATCTCTTGTGCCACATCTAGAAATATTGTACTGTTAAAACTTTATGGCCCTATATCAATCTGATCTTACACCATGCGTTTGAACTTTACTCTGTCACTGTCCTAAGGGGATGCTGAATCAATAGTGGTCATGCAAAATGAATTGAACATTTGGGAATAATTTTCTTGGCCATCAGAAGCATGAAGCAGCTGGGTCATGGTTGTCCCCTGCTTGGTGGAGTGAGGCAGTGCCAGTAGTCATCTGGGAGCAAGCTCTCAGTGCTTTGCACAGGAGGAGCATTAGTTGACAAATATATAGTGTGCTGGTGGGTCACAGATATGCAATTGTTGTCAGGCACCTAGAGATGTCATGCTTCAAGCATGGGTGTGATGCCCTCCAACCCTGTAATTGTACCATAGAGGCTATAAGCACAGTTTGTGCTCATATTGACAGCTCCAAGGTAAAGCTGGGGCACATGACAGTCCTAGCAAAGTCATCAGCATATGCCTTGGTGGGATCTTTTAACCAATGGCGCACCTGTTCTTGCCACTTCCTACCCTGTCACACTCGGAGGGCTAAATCCTGCTCCTCCTTAATGACCCCAACCTCTTCCTACTGCTGCCAGCCCTACAGGACCAGACCCTTTTTTCATTGAAGTCCCCAATTCTTCTTCTAACACCACCAGCTTTCTTTAGTATGAGGAATACAATGTATTTCCCAAGCAAAACAAAGAGCCCTCTCTAGCTCCTGCTGCAGCCTCATGGTAGATTCTTTGCTGGGATCAGGTGGGAAAAACAAGATGTAGGTTGGCTTCAACAGCTCCTATCTCACTATCTCCCCTTCCTCCTAGGGAAAATTCATCAGTGTTGGCATACTTCTGATTAAAATTCTGGCATTAAAACAACAATAAGAACAACAACAAACTAGAGACCAAACAACTAATGTACCCAAGGTCTCTAGCAATACTTCTTAACCTTCCCATTTTTTTCCTACCGTAATAACACTCTTCTCTCTTTAAACCTCTCTCCATGCAAATTTTACCTTTTCTTCTTTTTTATCCTTCTGCTTTCCTTAGAATTCTTTATAAACAAATTTTATAGGAAGTGATCTGGAATAGTAGGGATGTTCTCCTTGGAGAGGTAGACTCAGGTATGGGGAAGGGAAAGAGTAAAAGCCTCCATGTAATACAAGTTATTAATTGATATACTCATTCAGTCAATATAAATTAAGAACCTACTAAGTGCCACACAGTATGCTAAGTTCTGGGGATCCAAAATACAGAACTGCCTTCTAGAAGCTTCAGTTTGGTGGTAGTCAGTGGTTGTTTATTTATGAAATGCTTACTGAATGAGGAATCCTGGTTTTTAGTAAGCTTTCAAATTAATCAAAGGTGGAAAAACCATTTTGCTTTAAACTTCTTGAACAATTTGTCCAAATGTGGTAGCTTTTTCATGATAATTTTTTATATTAAACATACTTTAGAACTTATTTGGAATTTCAGAATTTGTCTATCTCAATGACCTAAAAATATTTATTCTTACTAATAAGTCTTATTGTCCACAAATATAGATAAAAATATATAGGATATTGGGCTCAATGTCTAAAAGTTTCATTTTCAGGAAAAAATATTTATCATTAGTTTTTTGTCTGTATTATTGACCTTTCACATATATAGCAGGTTTAGTGAGTAACAGAAAAACCTGTTAATCAAAATGTAGACAAATCAAGCACTAGCATTGAAATCCGGTAGCATTGAAATCTGGCTTTTATTTCGTATTGATTATAGAAGCTGATTCACTAACTCAGAAAACAATAAATATACAAACATTAAATTCGTAATTACTAAGAATTTCTTGCTGTGTGTTTTAGCAGCCAATAACTGAAGGTGGTTGTGATAATAAAAAGAGGAGTAAATAGACTCAATTTGGTAAAGTGTTTAAGAAATGTATGTCTACTGTGTGTCGTGATGCTTCAGAGATGGTGAAATCTTCCAGAGAAAGGGTCTAATCTTCCAAATGCTAACGACAGCTTTGGGGATGATTGTATCAGCCATGAAAATAAGCATTGGCCCATGTGCTCCCAGGTTGCCAAAAATAAATGAGAGTGGGCTAATCAGATTCAGTTGCTGAGACGAGTGAGAAGAAGGCAGCAGGCCAAATGAGATCTAGGCGGTGCGCCGAAAAAAAATGTCATCTGTGCTACTACTTTCCGCTCTGTCTCCTTTGCCTCAGCTTTTCCTGGAATCTCTGTTCGGCAGCAAGTTCTGAGTGTATGCTGCAGGCATGTAATCCCTGCTGAGAAGTAGAGCAGGAAGGGATAGTTCAAAGTAATAGAAATGGATCTGACAAACTTAGGCAAGTCCAATGCTGATTATGTGGTGACTCCAAAGATATTTGAAACTTTTCTTTTGAGACCGGGTAATAGTATTGCTGGACTCCACAGTAAAAATATTTTCACTGAAATTTCCTTTACGTAACAAAATTTAACGCAATGATTTCTCTAGTCCAACATTCTCATTTTGCACTTGGGAGAATAGTGGTGCAAATGTCACACAACTAATTGATGCCAGAACAAATTCCAGGATCTATATATCCTTATGCCTCTTGGGCCTTTCCTGACCTAGAGGTCAGCTAGCTACCTGAGGCAGAAAAGAGGCCTGAGTATTTGGCCTCAGCAAGAAGAGGAAGCCCGGGAGCCTGTTCTACAGCCAGTTGGAGGGGAGAGAACCTACCAGAGATACAGTGGGCAGCACTAACAAGGAGAGTCCCTGGTGCATGAGACAAGGAAGAGAACTGGCCAGAGATAGGTACCAGTCAGAAATCTGAGGAAAAGTCTCATCATCCCTGACAAATACAACAACTATCACCTATGGATCCCCTAATCTGGACTAGGATTTAACCTGAGCATTTTATATAAAAAATGTTTTTTTATTTTACTCCTTACAATAATCCTCAGAAATAAGTGGTATGATTCCCATTTTACCCAGAGAGGATAAATAATTTGCTTAAGAGCACAGCAATAGGCTTGGAATCAGATAGCCTGAGTTTATCTTCCTGCTTTGCAGCCTGTTACCTGGGGGAGCTCTTAACTTCATCTTTTTAATGTACAAAATAAAGGTAATCCCTGCCACTCAGGGGATTTTTTTTGTGAGAATTAAATGTCTTTTATAAAAATGCTAACACTATGAACTCCATAAATGCTAGTTGTATGTCAAAGGCTATTGTGTTTTAGTTTACTTTTGGATCACTTAATGATGTTTAAATTATGAACATTTGATTAACTAACTTCAAAACACTACAGAATTCTGTTCACTGAGTGTTTTGTTCACAGAGCACTGGAGAGCTATCCATTTGTTAATTCAAGAGCACACAAACATTAGCTAAGTGCCAACTTGGCATCAGGCACCATGCTAGGTGTTAGCGATAGGCAAATGAGTAAGATGAGGTACTTGAGCTCCAGGAGTTTAAACTCTAGTGAGAGAGGCACACTCGAATGCACAGTTATAACACCATCTGAAGTGTTATTAGTTACAGACTTTGCGAAACAGTACAGTTGACGCCTATTTTTCTGCCTGTCTGCATTCCTATCTTAGATGGCACCTTCTTGTTTTGGAGCATTGCTTTTTTCTTACTCTAAAGCTGACAAGGTCCTGATGAGGCTTGCTAATATGGTACCCCATGCCCAGGTCTGAGCAGGCACCTTGACTCAGTCAGGGTGGATAGCAGCACCCAGTCCCCCTCCAAGAAGCACATGTCGACTGAACCAGGCCAACCAGAAAGCTTCCTCTGAAATTTTATAACCGGAATCAGTGGGAAGGAGCTCTAGAACTTTTTTTGTTTCAAGTATGTGTGGATGCAAAGCTAGACAAGTCAGTGTCTGTAGTTTTCTGCCCCCTGAAGATAATTGTTTGAGGTAGAGTCTGTGATTTGGTCTGAGGCTCTGGTCACAGTCATCTTAAGGCCCAGCCACCATGCAGTTTGGTGACTGAGTGAATAAATCCTAGTATATTAATTAATTTGTTTGAGATGGACTTCCAAAATTTGCACACAGAGGTCCTTGCCAATACAAGAGAACTGTTCAGTGCCATGGACATAAAGACAAGAAAGCCACTAGTTCTGCTTCTGCAGATGGGTGTGATGGAAAATATCATGGAGAAAATGATATTTGAAAAATGCGCAGGAGTTTGCCAAAGGGATACAGGTCAGAAAAGTCATTTGTTGAAGGGGGAAAAGGGCCCACAGACCTCTGGAGTGATTAGATCATGGTAGGATGCTCCAAGCAGAGGGTTGGTAGCCCAAGGTAAATGCGCCTTGCTAAGGAGTTTGGATATTTTTAAACCAGAGGAAATTATGAATTGTTTTAATGAAAAAATATGACATGAATAGATCACAGCTTAGAGGGACCAATATAGTTAGGAGTATGGAGAATAACAGGCTGGCTGGGCTAATTTAAAGCCAATAGACAGCATGGAAGATGTTGCAATAGTTAGGTGAGACACGAGGAGAGTCTCAGCCAGGGCTCACTGCACTAAATCTGCCTGTGTGACGTGCATCCAGAACATTGTCAATGCTCTGGCTGGCAGCCCTGTCGATGATTAGACTTATTTTACAGGGAACACAGAAAAATTCTGCTGTTCTAAGGTTACCACATAGGAAGCAATGGGATCCTTAGTTTTTTTAAACAGTAATGTTAATTATGGCCAGTGCCTCTTGGCATTTATGGCCATGATTCAGTGCAGACATTATGTAATTTATCTACTTAACCTCCTGTTCAGCTCCCACGAAACCTTTTCCATCTAGATATTCTTCCCTTTAAAATCCTTCAAGAAGATCAAAGTCCCAGAGCTGCCCTCCCAGGGATTCTTCTGACACTTTCCCAGAATTACTGATTATTTATTTATTTATTTATTTTTGAGACAGA